>VUQR01023044.1:0-15714 GCA_015108515.1 Hemichromis elongatus | reverse complement strand
ATTGGTCTGACATTAACACACATTGGATGGATCCCTCCAAGACTGTTGGAACAACAAAAGTGATGGTTTGGTGTGGTATATGGGGTACAACGATAGTGGGTCCATTCTTCATCAATGGAAACCTCAAGGCCACTGGATATTTGAAATTGCTACATGATGATGTGTTTCCCTCTTTATGCACTGAAGCTGGCACATTCCCTGAGTTTTTCCAGCAAGATGGTACACCACCACATTACTGGTGCCAGGTCCGAGCATTCCTAGATGAACAGTTTCCTGGAAAGTTGATTGGTTGTCGTGGGCCAGTTGAATGGCCCCCAAGGTCTCCCGATCTGACCCTCTTAGACTTTTATCTTTGGGGTCATCTGAAGGCAATTGTCTATGGTGTGAAGATACGAGATGTGCAGCACCTGAAACGACGGATACTGCATGCCTGTGCTGGCATTTCTCCTGCGGTGTTGCTATCAGTGTGTGAAGAGTGGGAGAAGAGGGTAGCATTGACAATCCAACATAATGGGCAGCACATAGAACACATTTTTATAAGTGGTCAGAAACTTGTAAATAACTCATGAAGGAATAAAGTTACGTTGAAACCAAGCACACCATTGTTTTTCTTGTGACATTACCAATAAGTTTGATGTGTCACATGGCCCTCTTCCTATTGAAAAAACAAAAGTTGTATCCAAGATGGCCGACTTCTAAATAGCCACCATGGTCACCACTCATCTTGAGGAGTTTGCCCCCTCACATATACTAATGTGCCACAAACAGGACTTTAATATCACCAACCATTCCCATGTTATTACGCTGTATCCATATAAATGGCCCACCCTGTACAAAGGTTAACATAGAATAAACTCAGAATACCACTAAGAATAATTAACCAAAATACGACAGGTCATAAAAACGCAAGGAACACAAAATGCTGGGTCTAAAGGACCCAGAACCATGACAAATACAGTATTATATGATAATGTGTCTGGGTCAGGCAGGTTGCAAAATAAATGTATAAAACTTTGTTTTTATATAGGGAAGCCTTTTTTATTTTTAAGTTGGCTTTTCAGCCTTTATTAGACAAGATAACGCTGACAGAATAGCAACAAAGGCAAACATGGGTTTGTTTTGCATCCAGTGAGTTTTGCATCCAGTGAGTGCTGTATGAGCTTTTATGTTCACATGATTCAAAAGCAAAAACATTAGAAAAAAGCACTTTTATAATTAGTTTCAAGATTGGTATTGTATTCAATATTGCACATTGTGATCATCTTATAATTTGTACAGTATGTAAAGTATACGTGACATTCTAATGATCCTGTATTATAGTATCTCACTATATGAACACCTATACATGACCCAGCATATTTTGCATTAAAGCTGAAATAGGTGACATTTTTTGAAATTCAGTCCATCAGTCAGTAAGTAAATCATGCTTTGACATCAGTTTCAGCATATTTTTACATAGATGTTCTGAGAGGGAACGCCTGCACTGCATCTGGGAACTGTTTGCAGGCTCTAGAAAATCTAGTTCATGATGTGAGGCTTGTAAGAGGAGAATGAAGAAAGAGAGATAGAGTGTGCAGTGGCTTTAGGAGAGGACTGTGCTAGAAGTTAGCGCTGGCACATTTTTAGCGTGCATGTGAAAGTCGGTGGTTGTGTAGAACAGAGACAAGAACTTTTTTAAAAAACTTTTCTATATGTTTCCCACCTTTCGGGGATGTATTATATGTTTTGATACATTCTTACTGTACTTCTTTCATATTAGAATCGCACAGATGCAGCAGCAGAAGGAGAACCTGACAGTGCAGCTGAACGATACTGTAGCCGAACAGCTGGCCCTGGAGGAAGAAGCTGCTGGTTTAAAGCTTGCCTTGGGTAACATCACATCATCCTTACATCAGCTGGCTCTGACAGATGCCAGCCCATATCCGGAGGCTGATCACACTCAGTTCAACCAAACCAAACATCTAACCAACTTTACAACAGAGGTCAGTTTAGTCTTCAATGCGATTTAAAGCATATTCTGTTGCATTTTGAACCAATAAATCAATTTCATTCTAATAAGTGTGGGTGCTGCCTATATTATATAAGAAACCACTCTAAATTTGTTTAACGGCTTGTATAGAAATAGAGGTATGGGGAATTGGAAGTTAATGTCACTCCGTTTTTTTCTCAGTTAATATTTGGCAAGGAAAGAGACACAGTGAGGCACAGAAGAGAAGATTCTGGCAGCTGCTGTTGTCACGGGGTACATGTTGTTGTGGAGGGGGGTTGATTACCACAGCAGCATGTCTGAGCAGAATACACTGTTAAATGACCCAGAAATATGCTAAGGTGCCCTTTGTGTATGTGGTCATCTGAGAGTTTTACAAAAGTAGAGAAAGCAATTTTTTAAAAAAAAGGATCTTTATTCTAGTAGAACTGTTACTTCTTGTTATCCGCTTTCTTGTTTAGTGGGGCAAGACTCTGGAGAAACAGACAAAGGAACTGGACCAGCAAGTTCAGACTCAAGACGGTCTCATTGCTAAAGTCAGAGAAGTGGTGGAGCCTTTACTACAGACAGTCAACAACAGCATGGAAAGGGTGAATAACATCAGCAAGGTAACTACACTAAATGTTTGCAAGTGTTGACTCCCTGATTTTTTTTTATTTAATAGCGGTTATTACCCATGTTAACAGTGTAGTTCTCTGAGTTATTAAAACACAGAAATGTATGTTAACTTAACATGTTATTCTTTCTATCTTCATTCTATCACTACGTATAGTGATATGGCAAAACCATAAACACCAAAAACACATATACAAAATATTTTTGTTATTCTTCTTTGAAAGCTACATTTTCATTGTATAAGTTAAAGTGTTCAATTACAGATATGCATGACCAGGGTGAGAGACAGGGTACACCCTGGACAGGTCGCCAGTCCGTTGCAGGGCTAACTCATAGACACAGACAACTATTCTCACTTACATTCACACCCACATTCACATCTATGGGCAATTTAGAGTTTCCAGATAACCTAACCCCACTAACTGCATGTCTTTGGACCGTGGGAAGCCGGAGTACTCAAAGAAAACCCACAAAAACACGGGAAGAACATGCAAACTGCACTAATACACATTATATACATATATATATATATATATATATATATATATATATGAGCTGAGTGTTCTAAAAGGACTTTATTGACTTTTTGCTTATTCCTGCTTCTCTCGTATTAAAGCTGCAAACCAAAGCTTACGGGGCAAAAGTTGCGACTTTGTCATCGGTTGTGACAGGCAAAGAGGTGGAATCAGAAGCAATCTCTCTTCACAGACAACTGGAACGTAAGCCTCTATCTTTTTGACGTACATTATTTTTGTTGAATGTACAACTAAATTATTCTGCCTAAATTGAAATGTCAAGTGCTGAGATGAAAAAAAACATCGTGTGACCCAGAGACTCAAGTATTAATATAATAGATATGTCATCACTGTTGTAATGTCTTGACCCATTTGTCATGTATTGAGCACAATAGCGGCTTCTGTGGAGAAACAGAACGAGCCAGAATGTTCTGTGAGTTGTTCTACCTTAAACTTCATTAATGAAATATTGACATTTATGAAACACAAAGAGAGTCTTGGGTTATTTTGTTTGCTTGGACAGCCAGTAATAGTAGAGAGTAATACAGAAAAAAGAGTGGAAAAAAAATAAAATTCACCCAGTACACTGTGACCTATTTTAGTCATTTTTTTAATCTAATACAACTTTGATTATGCCTTAATCCTAATAACATCCGTCCTCTTGAATCTCAATTCAGGCATGGTTACACAATGGCCCCGTCAAGAGGTGCAGACTAAGGCTGCAATGAAGAAGGCAAGACTCTTAGAGGAAAAGATACTGCCTGATGTCAGGAAGAAAGTCGCAGAGACTGAGAAGATGCTCAAACCAGCTCTGGAAAACTCCAGCATCTCAAACAGCACGACAAAGGACGCCGAACAAAAAGCGCAAGCTGTGGCGAAGGTGTGAATACTTGTATTTCCCCCAATGAGTCTGAACAAATGGGATTTTGGAACAATGCGTGTTAAGTGGAAAATTCTTAATTTGTGGAATTGTCTAAAACTTTGCAAAAAGGCAATAATTATTTTGTGTGATACACAAAAAAATTATAGCGTCTGATTAGATGATGTCACAAATAATAATGTTCCGGTTAATCTAAGCCAAGGAATTTCTCGAGTAACAACTCTGGGAAGTTGGAGAGCCGTAGCTTAAATTCAATATTCAATGAGGCATAAAAACTGCATATATAATATCACCAGTCAAATATGAAAAACAAACTATGAAATATGTTGTTTTTTGCTACTTTTTTGCTACCTTTTACACCAAGGATTATTTTAAGCTCAATATGGAGTGTTAATACAATCAGCATATTTGGCTCATTTCGACACTTGACCGACTTCCGTGCTTATTCACATGATAAACATACAGCCAAGATCAACCACCATTACACTTTGCAGCCCAAACCCAAGCATGCAGCAGCTGCAGATTATTGATTCTTTGGTGGAAGAAAAGTAACGATCGCCATCTCTGACATTACAGAAATCCCTGGAAAATTTCTAATTAGGATTCCTTGATTGCCACATCTCTCTCCTACATGTTCTCCTCACACGATACTGCTGTTTTGTCAAGTGCTGATACTAAGGTGTCCCTTAGTGTCTGTGCCTTAAGGCTAACATGAAATGGTGCTCTTTTGATTAGCGGGAAGTCTGTGCTGGTATAAACCTTAAGTTTGTCTACGAGGGCACCAGGTTCATTTTACTGATGGGACCTAATATTTTGCAGTTACTTTCCTTTTTTCACTGTTATTTTTTCATTCACTTTTGACATTTATTTTCACTCATTATCAAAATAAGAAAATATGTGATGCTGGCATGAAGATGCTCACTCTTTGGCAATAGTACTTAAATGCTGATTAGGCAATTGTTAGCATGCAAACACAAAAAATAAAAACCTAAGCAAACATTAAAGTAGCACTCACAATCCACAGATCTCTTGGTGATTTTCCATAAACATTTCAGAATATTTCCGGTTGTCATTTGCTAACCTTTCCCTCATTTTTGTGTGTAGGAATCCAAAGCCATTCTGACCCAGGCTAAGCATACCAGGACTTCCTCTGCTCACCTTAGCTCCAATATAGACTCTGCCTTAGAGCAACTGTCAGTGCAGGAGTTGCTGACTGATAGAGCTAACGCCCAGATTACCTCAGAGGTACTTAACACAGCCATACACATATTTGAACGAAAAAATCTATGCATATCGATCCGTTCATCCTGCGTGCAGCTTAAAAGACTGTTTCTAGAGCATGTCTTGTAATTCTCAGCCTGGGGTGTCTCTGGCCAGCGTAAAACAAGAAATGGAAGCAGCCAAGCTCCAGCTAGAGGCCTATTCTGTTACACTAACTGAGCTAATCAGCAACATTGGTAAGTCACTACTTTTTGCTCTTCTGTGTCTATAAAACCCATAAATTTTCATTATACCTTAAATATAAGCCCACTAAAGAGCTCGGTGCGTTTTAATGCCTCATTAAACATGGAAATACTCCTCAGACCGTAAAACACGAATAACTGCTGTGCACAAGTCCATGCAGCATTTCCTTTAAGTCTGACATATATATCTGACCTACTGTATGTCCTCTTTGGTAAAATCATTTCTTATATTTCATTAGAAAGGTGAGGTTTTTGCACTTTGTGGTCAGTTCTACTGTGCTTGAGAGAATAATCATCCAATCACTGCAATTAGGTCACCATGCTGGGTTATGTGCTGTTTGAATAACTGAAGTAGGACAGCCATTAATAAACCACAGTCTAAAAAAAAACCCAGATCTTTTTCAAGTCTGTTATGCAGCTTTTTCTTCCTCTGTCCTCTCCCCAGATGGGAATGTGCCACTGGAGCGATTTGACCGGATCTTGAACGAGACAGCGCGCCGGCTGAGCATGCTTCGCGGGAGCGTAGATAGCCCAACGCTAGGCTCAAAGATCGAGAAGCTGCAATCGGCCGCTAAAGAGCAGCAGAGCCATCTGTCCCTCATTGAACAGGACATACAGGAGATCACGGAGGAGAGAGACAGTCTCAGAGACATTGCCTTAAACCTGCCCCAGTCCTGCCCCGAGGCAGCCGGAGCAGGCAAAGGATAGATGCTATAGATGACGAGCATTACAACATTGATAGCTGAACATCAGAAAAGTCTGGGATGATTTTGTTAAGAGAAGGAGTTGCAGTGATTTTTGTTCAACTTCAAAAAAAGTCTTTTTAGATTTTTCCTTTTTTGCCCCAAGGTGCAATTCATTTTACCTCCACAGCAGACCGACACACACACACTCACACACACACACAGTACAGCCAAAAGCTCAAGACATCTCCACTGCCTCCCATGATTTATACCCAATCTTCCTTCTTGTTTTTATTCTTCTTTTTTTTGACCCAACTCTCTTTTAGCAACAACATCCGAACTTCAATTTCACCATGAATAATAAGCAGCCATTCTGAACTGCTGGAGTGCACTGTCAAGTTTAAAATAATGCTGATTTTCCTTTGTGGGGCTAAAAGGTGTGTCTGAGTGCTCCTTCAGACTGACACATTCATTTACACTTGAGCTCTTTTTCATCACCATTGCTTAATTAACAATTAGTCCCCTTGGCCTCAGTGGAGTTCAGGTCAGGCTTCGACAGCACATAACCTGTTTTCAGGATTATTACAGTGCCTACCTCTCTCCGTTTTTGCGGTTTCTCAATATTTCTGTCTTTCTGTGCGTCTTTTAAATGGGCAAACTTCGGTTGTCTTGGGGTCGCGCTTGGTCACACTGTATGGCTCCTGATGACTAAAACATAAAAGCAAAGGGTCTTTGTAGATATATTGTTTCAAGAGTCTTACAACGGGGTTCCTGCAAGTCCATTAGAAACCTTAATAACAGTTTTGCTGTTGGTATCAAATACATAGATTATGCATAATTTTTTTTCACGTCCATTTTTAGCAAAATCACAGTTTTCAATGTCATTTGCAGCGATGATCACCAAATTACTGTTAACCAGTGTTTGTTTATTTCAGTAACAATTTCAGATGTTTTCACAGCTTCAAGTGTTGTTTCACAATAGAGACAAAAATAGAAAGGAAAACTGTAAATCTCACTGTCCTACTCCAGCATGAGTCTAAACACACACTTTTACATATTGACTCATGCAAACGATCAATGATGCCACTATTGGTATCAGCTGTAGCTGCACATGACATTTATTATTTAACATAACAGTTGAGAACTGTGCTTTTAGTATTTCAGATTTTTTCCTTTTTATTTATCTACAATAACACGACGCTTGAGATTTAAAATCTCTTTTGCAGGAGAGTCGTAGCCAGTGCTGGGGTCATGACGCATGTTAGGTAATTACTTGATTGAAAAAGTACATCACTCATTATAGAGTTACTCTATAAAATAACCTGAATTGTAACATAATTACTGGTTAAATTATAAACCTGAGGCTAAAGACCCACACACCAATACAAATCCCTATTTAATTACAGAAACACTAGCAGTCTTTCTTTTTCTTTTCAAAGCATGGACACAAAACCAACAACACACAGCAAAGTTGAAAATCGGACCAAATAAACTTTAAAGTGATCCCAATAACGATACAAAAGAAAGATAGAAATGTGGGCTACAATTCTACGAGCCTGAGTTTGCTACCTTTTGAAGTTCAGAGTCTGGCTGCTGGACTTGGGGCTGACCTACGCTCAGCTTTAACATCAGATTCTTTGCTAGCCTTGTGTTAGCATGCTGTCTGCGCAGATGGCTGCAAAGAGCCAAAGTTGTGTTAGCAGGATGACACAGTTGTTTCTGTCCTGGATTCAGTTTGCGTTTCACTATCGCTTAGCTTTTCATGCAGTAAAAACAAAAGTTATGTGCAAAAATGTGGAGTACTCGACCATTTTCCACCTCCGGGTGTCAGAATCTGAAATCAGCTGATTATAGCATGAACAGGACATGTTCATTTTTTTTCTTTTCTATCTGCCCGGCAGAAAACAGAAGGACCTAACAAGACGATTGTAACTGTAATATATTCACTGAATCTTGTACAGTAATACATACATTAGGGTGTTACTGAAAAATATAATGTGATTACAGCAACACTGTAACACAAGCTAAGGTACATGTGTAGCTTCTGTCTTAGAAATCATTAAAAAGACTTCACTCTCATGTGTGGCCAATGAAAGAATCACTTTGTTAGGATTGTTGTACTGCTTCATAGTTGTATACCCAGTTGTGGCCTGTTTACAGCCTGAATATGACACATAATTTGGACATTGTGTTTCTTGAAGTCTTAAAAGGGTCCCAAAAGATTTAGGTTTGGATTCTTTTAAAATGGTGCAGGAACACTGTGCAAGACCTGTGAAGCGATGATGTACCGAAGAAATTATTCAAAAATTACATTGTTCTGCTTTAATTAATGCTCAGTCTAATATAATCGAAAGTCATACTTGCTTTTCATGCAAGTGTCCCAGTCACATGTCAGCTTGTAATAATTGTAACAATGCCCGAGTGTATAAGGCCTGAACCATAACGCAATAAAATATACATGATAGGTCCGTCTTGCATAATGTATCGAATTCTTAGTGGACACTATTGTACAAGAGTGTAATATTGTACAACAAAACATAATGGAAATGAAAGAGCTGCTCAAAGCTGGGAAGATGTGGAAATCTGGAAATGGGTGATGAACACAATAAAATTATTAAAAAGGGGCTTTTTTTATTTGTGAATTTACTTTCTTTTCTTCCTTTTCTTTGTTTTCTTTGTTCTTGAGTTTTGTGTGATCTCTAGAAGTGAAACAAAGAGAAGTCACAAATCTGACAGCCTTGGAAGGAAGAATGTGTATATTTCTGGAAAACAATGCAAGTGCTAAAGTTCTTAGCTCCCTTAACCAGAACCATTTACCACAAGCCCAAGTCTAGGCTAAACCTTACAACTGCTGTAGTGGATGACAATTTGTTTTTCAAAGGGGGAGTAAAACTCCCACGAGTACACTTAAGACTGCTGAAAGGAGTGGTTCAGCGCAAAGTGGATCAAAGACAAACACATACATGATACCATAACTTTAGCCCTTTAAACAAACACATTTTTTGTTGGTACAAAGTTGCATTACTTTTTTTTGTTTGTGGGCAAAAAAGTCTCCTTTCACTGTTTGGTGTTAGGACTACACATAAAGTGAGAGCCAGTGGTTGATTAGCTCAGCTTACCTTGTCTGACTCTTTACAAGGGGAGAAGAAACCAGCTGCTAGTCTACACTAACCCTCACTTTACAACTCTTTACTTGTTGCTTGCTTGTTTTTTTTCCAACAACAGGTCAGCTTTTGTCTTAAATAAAATAAACATTTAAGGTTAGGTTCATACATTTATAGACACTCAAGTATTTTTGTTATTTATGGCACCTTACTTAACAACAGTAGATTTTAACAATCAAAAAAGGATCAAAATCTTCCACAGAACCTGCCTGAGCTGGTTCTGTGGAAGATTTCTTCCTGTTAAAAGTGACATTTTCCTTCTCAATGTTGCCAACTACTTGTTCAGAGGAGGTCATCTGATTGCCGGGGTTTTCTATGTATTATTGTCGGGTCTTTACCAGAAGCTTTTTGAGGTGACTGATGTTGGGATTTAAAACTATATAACTAAAATTTCATTTCATTTAAACATATGGACTGTATGACAATCCTTTGCAGACATTGACTTCCAGTTCATGTTTCCTCCCTTGGGATGCTCTGCCAGGCCTTTATTGCTGCCACCGTCAGTTGCTGTGTATTTGTGGGTCCCTCGCAGTTTTGTCTTTTCTAACTGAAAAACATGCTCCATTGAATAGAGATTAGGTGAATGACTTTGTCACTAAAGAATATCCAATTTCTTTTCTTTGAGAAACAATTGGGCTGTTTTTTCACAATGTTTTGGCTCATTATCCATTTGCACCGTGAAGGGTTGCCTGATCATTTTTGCAGCATTTTGCTGAATGTGAGCAGAGTGTAGCCTTGTACACTTCATCCTGCTATTCCAAGCAGCATTGACATCATCAATTCCTTTCCTGAATTTACACTTTGACGAGCGTGTTCTTGATGCGGCTAGATTAATCAAGGCATTTTTTCTTAAGCAAGGAAGGTTTTTACTGTCATGCACTTTAGTTGTCTCCTGTGGTCTTGTGCGCCTTTTGGTTCTGCTGAGCTGATCAGTGCAATCATTCCTTTGTGATTTCCAGCCTAATGTTTACCTCCTTAACTTTCTCTTTGGACCTAATATTTAAAGTTAGAGTGAAAGCTACTTTGGCGGAGGTGTGGTCCCTGGCTCAGCTGCAGGGGGCAGTGCCAAGGAGGCTGGAGGGACAGGTGGCATCAGTCGGTCTAATGAGGCTTCTCCCTTTATATGCAATGGAACCAGACACCCGAGGGAAGTGTGTGTGCTGACAACTGGCCGAAAAGTCAAGGAACAGGGTGTGAACGTACCCAAGTGCCACGTCAATAAACACTTCCCAGTAATAAAAACATGCCCTTGTGGGGTCAATTTCTACAGCTAACAAATGCAATTTCAAATCCTGGAATCAACCGTCGATTTATCCATTGTGATGGATTACAGAGGCAAAAAAAATGTTTTTTAAAGTGCTCTGAGCAGTTGTGAAGTCACAATTGTCTTTATGTAAGGTAATGTGCTGTCTTTCATGACAGGAAAATTGCAGTAGAACATCTAAGTACTTTAAATTCAACATTATGCAATGCAAGATAATGGGTCGCCTACAGATTACAAAGCCTAATGGAGAGTCTATTTTATAACTCTAGTGAGCAATTTGGTCCCAACACCAGAAATGAAAAGTGCAGATACTGTATAACATCATGTATTTTGTTTTTAAAGTAACACTAATTTGTTTAGAGTTTAAAAAGTCAAAGTTCCAAAACCACGTCTGTGTTGAACACTCAACAATGATAGTTTTGATAGCATGAAGAAAAGCATACGACTCATAAAACTTCATCACTGGGACGATCGCAGCTCTGGATTAGAAATTAAGGGTAGTCAATTCCACTCTGTTTAGCAGCTAAGCAGCAATGATTGTCATTATCATATGAAAATGAAAACTAATTTCATGACTGCTGAGAGTTAGCAGGGAGACAAAGAATATCACTGTGTCATTACAGTCATTACAATATTCATACAATTATTCATATTGTAGGGAATATTGTGTATCAGTTCATATTAGCTGCAGTGAGTGCAGGTTGGAGATTTATTTAGGAATCAAATATAAAAAAAAAAATGTTTTGATACTGAAAGAGTTTTGTTTATGATCCCACATAGTGCTGCACAGGAGTGGCCCCGGGAATATTTTCACAAAGGATTAATTGAGCAATTAGATTTTAGATAAGACCACACCACTGCCATGTTCGCGGGAAAAGCAATGTATTAAATTTGCTAATCCTAAACAGATTGTCAAATGCTTGCATAATCAGCCTCTGTTGAGTCAGCAACACGTGCATCATCTAGTGGGAAATGTAAAGTGCCAGTTTTTTCAGGCAATCAGCATGTGGATTTTCCTTCCTGCAGAACTCAAACTGGACAATGAATAGGGTGATTTTAAACTTGAATGAGTTTTTGCATACTCTCATGAATAATCTACTGGTCCTTCCACTACGCTGCACTGCTCTGTCTGTCCGTAATTTGTTCTGAGCTTTTTGTTTAATGTATTTATTGTATAGATTCTATGCCTAATCGTGGCTGGTGTGCATGTTGCTAAGTTTTGTGTCTTTAAAGACCCATCAAAGGTTAAGCACTGCAAATTAGCTTATGCAATAAAAGCTGTGGTGAGTGGGCTGGTGGTTATCTCTTTCAAGATCATCATTTTGTGCATCACTGTGCCCCTTCCAGTGCCCCAGATATTTTCAGATTGCTCCCTACATGTCTTTCTCTCGGGATGAAAGGAACAAAATTAATTCACTTTAGTCCAATCTCCCCCCCCCCCACACACACACTTAATGACTAACCCCAAAGCTTCTTTCATATGTTATATGTATCTCTCAGTCCTCTGCATTAGAAGGAAGGGTGGTAACATTAATGAGCGTGAGTTTTAGACTGTGAGCATGTAGCTATTTCCCTTTTTCATTTGATACTTCTATTGTAAACAAGCTACAAAAAAAAAAAATCTATATTCAAGCCATGTCGATGAAAATGGAATCACCGTGCGCAGGTGCTGCAGGTAGACGATGTTAAATTGGTTGGAGAGGATGTAATGCATGTCATTAAAAAGTTCTCATCCAAAAGGAGTGGTGTTCAGTGTGGGAGTTGGTTCAAACATAATAAGCTAAGAGGCAAACAGAAAGTGGCCATGTTCAGCTACTCCTGAGTGGGTAATTGCCAGCCACTCCTTGACATACATGCGTATAGGATCCATCTAACTCCGCACTTTTCTCTTTGTGTGTCAAGATGCCCACTCTCATATCTTAGATGTCATTCACACAGCAACCATGTGCAGGGGATAGATAACTAAAATAAAAACAACACAGTTTGGGGTTTTTTTGCACCACCCCTCCCCTCCCCCCACACAAAACACACGCTGTCAAATGAACTGTTTTAAATTCAAAAATGTAAATCCACATTACAAAGAAAAAGCACAGAACATGCCTGACATGGTCTGAACAGGCAACACAACTGCAAATCCTTAACATCATAGATAGGCATGACACGCCCTCCCCTACTGTGCCTCTTGTGCCGCTTCAAGGACACTTGATATGCCTGTGCACCCTGCCACCACCCAAAACATCTTCACTTTTAAACCGTGAGCCCTGCCGCGCTTGTAATATCAGGAAAATAGAATCCAAGAACCGTTTTGCTCATCCCTTTATATTTGCTTTGGTGTCAAGCGATCACACAATGGCTCTGAGTGCGAGCGCGCTGTAAGTAGGGTGTATAGATTAAACAGGCTCGTAACAAAGAGAAGAATAAATGTCAGATGTGTCAAATGCCACAGGCTCGGGGAAAAAAAAACAGGCACAAATAAAAATAAAGAGGGATTGGTTGCTCTATTTTTGAAACACCTTTTGAAATCAAGTGAATATGAGTGAATATATGCAAATATGTGCTTTTCAGTTGGCACCAGTATGTTGTGATTTGTATATTAATGCAACAAATATCAACTCAGTGTCAAGTATCTTTTATGAAAGTACTAAATACACTAAAAAACATTAATTTTCTGTTACACAGCAGAGCACTTACACTCCACACATCCTGCAGTGAATCATTCATATTCAGCATGCTGACTGACCTGAAGGTTGACATAAATATGACTATCTTTTAGAAGGTATTAATGTAATAATTCTGTGTATTAAAGCAATCCCATCTCATTAGAATGAGGAAGAAGTCAGCCCGTAGTATGACAAGACTGAAAACTGATCCGCACCTTGCATTGCAACAAGTGATATCATTCAGGTTAAAACAGTAGAGAAGGGGAATTTATATGATGAAATAATTGTAACCTCATTTACAATCACCACACTTCTCGCAGTTCTCCTGCTCTTCTTGTTGAAGCATACTGTGGCTCCTTTAGGGAATTATTATGCTATAACAAGTTCTCAGGCGAATTATAAATGCCATAGCGTTGTTGACAGATAATGTAAAAATGGGAATGATAAAACAACAAACTTATGTAGGTTGATTTTAAAAAAAAGGTTTTTTTGTGGTAAACAAGCTACATGTGACTCTACAGGGAGATTCAGAAAACAAAAGCTGATTAAAGTGCACGAGGATGACTAATGAAGAAGTTGGTTTGGAATCGCTTTCTATAGGATACAAAAACAATTCTTTGCTTAATCTCCTGCACCGATGAAACAAGATGAAAAATGGCCCTGATAAAAAAAATATAATCCTGCTGGTATACAGTTGCCTGTTTGCACATCAAGAAGACATGCTAATTAATCATTAATGTAGACTTGCAATTCATGCCTCATGGCAAATTCAAGCTCATCCTGCACACTTGTTTGTCTGAATCACTTCCTTAAGAAAGACTGGGCCCTAAAGCCCATAAATGCCCCATTATGTTCATCTGCTCATAACAGCGTTCCAGGTGTGTTTAAGAAGACGGCATTTTAAGAAAAAGAAAATCTAATAACATTGCTAACTTTCAGATTCAGGCTTTTCCATAAGAAAATAGCCTGAATATGAAGCACCGGAGAGAATAAAAATGAGTATCTACGGTTGATGAATGAATAATCAGTGCGCCTACTGTAAATTCTCTCTACCTGCCTTTTTATGTGCTAACAGTGCTGCTGCCTGGGATAGTGGGAAGCTGGTTCTGCCTTCTGGTGCCTTCTGAGAGCCACAACACAGTGTGATAATAAAATGGTTATTGTGGAAAGAACACTCATATTCTGCAGGCCAGTGTGAGGCTACCCTGTTAATTCCTTGCGAGCCACCTCTACGTGCCACTGGTTCCAACGTATCGTCTAATTGGGCAACATCACGGCACGCTCTGAAGAGTTGGGTTTAAAAAGGAGGTGGTAGAGCAAAGCCGGCAAAGACATAACTGTGCTTTCCTATATTACATAATTATCATCGTGCCTTATTGCTTTTACTGGATATTATAGGAGATATTTTGTCATGAATATTTAATCAATCCAAGCAGGTTTTATTTTTAGCTTTATAGGTTGCGTGCAAGGTGCCCCAAAAAAAAAGAAAAGATCTTTTACTTTTTTATAGAATCAGTCAAAAAAAAAGTCTGGTAAGACCTATTAGTAAGTACTAGCTAATACCTAATGTCCTCTTCCTTAGTGTGGCATTTATGAACATTATTTTAAATTGTTTAGTTGTGCTTAAAAAGCTATATAACATGTTTAGTAACAGCATTTTATACCAATGTGTTCAGGAAAGAGCAACATGTGTGACAGTGTCTTGAAGAGAAACCTCAGAGGTGACACAGCTTTCTTAGGGATGGTTCAACCCACTTCGGTGGAGTCCCTAAAATAAATTCAAAGCACGTGTTGCAGAAACCTGACTCAGCGCTGTAGGCGACAGCATTCACATTCACAACAATCGGAATTTACATTTCTAACTTAGAAATTCAAAGTGCTCCCTGAATGCCCAGATGTTAATGATTACATTGTTCCTTGATATTTTTTGATGTTATTTTGGTGATAAATCAGTGATTCAGTAAATGAATCAGTCTGTTACATAACCACATTTAAGAGGCTGGTAAATATCAGCTGACAATGACTGTCCTCTGTCAGATAATGGAGAAAGTGTAAAACATCCAGGTTAGATGCCGCTCTACTGTACGCACTTCAGACCAGTTTATATCAGATAATCTGCGTCAGAAGTCAATGTCATTAAAGGACCTGCTGAGATCATTTCAGTAATCGTCTTCTTAACTCAGGTGAGAATGTTGACGAGCACAAGGCTGGAGATCGTTATGTCAGGCTGATTGGGTTAGAATGGCAGACCTGACATGTTAAAAGGAGGGTGATGCTTGAAATCATTGTTCTTCCATTGTTAACCATGGTGACCTGCAAAGAAACGTGTGCAGCCATCATTGCGTTGCATAAAAATGGCTTCACAGGCACGGATATTGTGGCTACTAAGATTGCACCTAAATCAACAATTTATAGGATCATCAAGAACTTCAAGGAAAGAGGTTCAATTCTTGTTAAGAAGGCTTCAGGGTGTCCAAGAATGT
>VUQR01023043.1:11432-51284 GCA_015108515.1 Hemichromis elongatus | reverse complement strand
AGAAGAAAGGGGGGATAAAAGTCACAGAGTGGATGTGTGACGGCGAGCTGGTGTGTAGCCCGACAGTTTAGGCTTGATGACACATTGTAAAATTAAGCCTCAGTTCAGCTGTCCTTCATTAGAGTGAAGCCTGCAGTGCAAAGTAGTCACCGAGACCCCCGCGCGCACACACACACATACACACACACACACACACACGGGCGCGCGCAGTGTAAACTCAATCTGTTCTTTATTAGAGAACAGCTGGGGGTGTATGACAGCTTGACTAGACTCACTCACACTGTAAACTCTCTCTGACCTTCATTAAACAGTTAAGCGCGGTGGTTCGCTAACAGTTTAAACGGATGACCTATAACTGCCATGCGTGTCTGTCAGTGAGCCGCTCAGACGGAGAAGATCATTTAAGAAGCGGCTCAGACAGTACGACGGATCGCTTTCAACTCAAAAACTGAAGACTTGGCACTAAAATACACATTAAAAACGATTATTTAGACAAATTTAGTTCTTTTTTGTTCCCATAAGTTTATCGTGCCAACATAAAAGGCATGCTCTTTCGATTTACTTTGGAAAATACTAAATTTTTTAACAGTCTTAACACTATTATGGCTAATAATGACTGGTCGGTTTTTATTTTGCAGTGTTAGTATAATATTAAGTCATCAGCACTTGATTATGTGCTCCTCTAAAGCAGTGTGATACCAGTCGACTGTAGTAAGGTAGTAAAAGTGGACAGACTAATATAAGCTAAATAAAACAATAGACCCTTGGATCTTATACATTAAATGCATAAGTGCTTATTTGTTTTTGTGCTATGGATTTATCTTCCAGGAACTTGGTTTTGAGTTTATTTGTGATGATTAAGCTCAGCTAGGGAAGGCATTACGTTAAAGACCGCACAAAGTCGGTAAAACGAGGGTGCGTGTGCGCGCGCGCCTTTGTGTGGTAAAATACCTTTAACAGCCTCGTCCACTACTTCCACCACTCGATCAATCTGCTGGACCTGTAACACAAAGAAACACGAGAAAACTTTATTGATCCTGGAAACCCAAGTCCTCGCAGTCAAACAGAAGCCTGATATCGACGACCCACAGACACACAGATACTCTGATCCACATTTAAACAAGGTGGATATGCAAATATACACAAAGGCCATATGCGGTAAGAGCAGAGACAAACAAGTGCAAAAAGCTACAATCACCAGTCAGGATTAAGGAATATGGATTTCCTAAATGCCACTGAGTGTTTGTTGTGTGTTTACTGACAAAGATGGTCTGTGATAGGATTTCCTCTAAAAGATGTAGCTAGAGAAGGTGACAAACAGATCAGACCATATAGGTAACAATAAAGCATTACCCAAGTCCATAGCTGTGCTATTCTCCTCATTGTCTCACATGAAAAACAAATCCTGTAGCTCTGCTAATAGATGCTATCATGAACCACCACACTAATATAAAGAGAATAAACAAGGCCCCCACAGGCCACAGGCAAGCCTTAAAGAGGATGCGAAAAGAGCCAGAATATTAAACGAGGGGTTAAAACTTTACTTATCTACCAACCGATAATACATGAAGAGAAAAAGGAAGCGGAACGAGTGTAAGAAAGAAAAAAACGGAACGCTACAGTAGTGACAGGGGGCAAAAAGAGCTGATCACTTTTCTGCTGTTATTTTTCCTTCCACTCTTCCCAGCATCCCTTACACCTCCAATTCTCTTCACTTTCGCTCTACACTCCGGCCCCTTAGCACTGGCTCTCAATGCCTTCAGGCCCATCACTTAAAATAAGCCTCCTTTCAAACACACTCACTCAGACTCACACTGTGCTTTGCAGGAAGCAGTTACTTGCATGCCGCATGCCGGAGTAAAACCTCTTTCGACGTAATGGTCAAGCAATCTGGGCCCATTCAGAGCAGCAGCAGGCATCCCTACTTAGAGTAAAACTCAGGTGTACATTTCAGCTATTAATTTAGATCGCGCTTTTCAACTTCGGCTGTTTTTAAATCCTCCATTGTAACAATAGAAAGAAACGTTTAAATAGTGAACTATTCAGCAGATATGCTGCATGTAAAAATCAGTCACACGTCTACTGGATTAGATACATTTCTGGCTGTGTTTAAGCTTTATTTTTAAGGTTTGTCTTTCTATTAACATGAATTAATGACAAGCAGTAAAGTGACATCTATAGTATTTTGATTACCCTTCAATAAAGTAATTAAAAAATATGTATATTTAATAAAAAACAGGACCACAAATACTGTATCCTGTGAAAGCTGATGCGTGACATGTCCTGCTAACAGCTTTCCACGCCCATTCTGCTCCTCTGATTACTTAACCAGCGCTGTGTAGGTGTGTGCGATGCATGTCAGTTACAGGATGCGACAAGTCTAGCTGAGAAAAGCGAAACACTGCAGGGTTGCGTGACTGTCTATAAGGCTCACACAATCCATTTTCGGCCATTAAACGGCAACTTCAAAACACAAAAGCACGACACAAGAGCAATAAAAAAACCACATGTACAAGCACACAGGTCAGATCAAATGAATTCAACAGGAAGGCCCTTTTTTATTTTTGCACTCCTTATCTGGCCGTTAGTGCAATCACTATACACAAATTCTGAACTTGGATTTGCATCCAATTTGCATAACCCATCAACTGCCACTGTCATTACATGTTCCATTGTGGGAATAAAGAGGGACTGTGTGCATTCTCATATATTTATGTCTGTGTTTGTTACAAAGTGTGCCTGTTCATGCATGTGTGCATTTTTGTCTTTAAGTTAAAAATGCAATCAACTCTCGTCACCGAAAGCTCTGGCAGTTATAAGCTGTTTCTGCATCACCCTGAAGCCTATTATATATACACAAGCCTGTTTATCTGAATATAATCATATTATACATGCATGCCACTATATCTGAATCTTATTAAGTTACATAGTGGCATTTTTACTTAACATTATTTATTGTAAAACATGTTTAACTTAGCATTTGAGCTGCCCTCGATCATTAATTGTGAGGTAGTGGGAGTAATCAACACAATATTGTACTGTTTGATTTGTTCCCATTTTCAGCACGGCAGTTTGTTTTACTTTCCATAAAAAAAAAATGAAATAAAAAAAAATGCAATTATAGATATAAGATCGCAGCTTTGTACGGAGATTTAGAAGGAAAATCCTGGTTGAATGCAGAGATTACATTTGTGAAAAACACCCGGCCATATGCATATATGCTGCAGACTTGTCAACTTCACACCTATGATGCAAATCTCCTGTTCCATCACATCCCAAAGGTTTTCTTCTGGATTGAGATCTGGTGACTGTGGAGGCCATTCGCGTGCAGAGAACTTGCTGACATGTTCAAAAAAATCAGTTTGGTATGAACTGAGCTTTGTGACATGGTGTGTTATCCTGCTGGAAACAGCTAACAGAACAGGGGTACACTTTGTTCATAAAAGGTTGGGGTCAGCAACAACACTCAGGTAGGCTGTGGTATTTACATGATGCTCATACTAAAGCACGCGCAACACACCATTACACCACCAGCAGCTTTGTATGGAGCCTGAACTGTAACTACAATGCACAACGAATCCACGCGCTCATGTTCTTTACTCTAAATTCTGACACTAACGTCTGTATTTTGGGAAGCTTGTGCAAACTGTAGCATCAGATTCGTTTCTTAGCTGATAGGAGCTCTCATGGTACAGCCTATCTGCTTCAAGGTTAGACATGTTATGCATTCATGTTCTTTTGCATACCTCATTTTTCTGATTCACCGTTGCTTTCCTACCAGATGCTACTCATTGTTTTTTTCTACTGTTTTTGGACTATTGTCTGTAAACCCCTAGAGTTGGTTATGTGGGAAAATCCCAGGAAATAATAAGTTTTTGAAAGATTCAGACCATCCTGACTGGCACTATCAACCAGGTTGCATTCAAAGTCACTTGAAGCACCTTTCTTCCGCATTCTCACGCTCAGGTTAAACTTCAGCAGGTTGTCTTGACGTCTACAGGCCTAAATGCACTAAATGGTTGCCATGTTACTGGGTAATTAGTTATCTGCATTAACAAGAAGCTGAACAGGTGTAACTAATGAAGTGGTCACTGTGCATATGTGTTAGCCATAGAAGTGTTAGGATGATTTTGTCGGGGCTGCACAGTAGCAGTGTACTGAAGGACAAACAAACAGCAAACTGAATCAATTATTCAATGAGGAACACTCATTTAGCTATTAACTAACAACAGACTTGACATATCCATTATTTCCTTTCTGTGGATGCAAAGGTGAAACAGAATAATTAATCTGCTCTGTATCTCTTTGTTATGCGCTCCAATCACTCACCATGGCTGGTAACCAAAGCACAATAGCTCAGTTTAAACAAAGGACAAGTTAGAATTTATTTATTGTCATATATTTGTCTGTTTGCTGTTCGTACCATCTTAAATATCTTAATACTAGTAGCAAAAGTAACCAGAGGGCTAGGCTGCCCCATGCCACCTTTAAAGGAAGCAGTTTATGCTGAGGAATCATTGACGTGTCCTTTTCCAGCTCCGTCTCTCTTCACCCATAACACCTCCCCGTAGCGCAGGAGTCAATGTACCTAATCTTCCTCTCCAGTCAGAACATTTGTGACTGGGAAATGTTCTGCCCGAAGAGAACGAGTGCAAGACAGAGCAAAGTTAGCTGCCAGGTGAATGACATCGCGATCAATCTGGAAAAGCGTGTCTGTCTGTACTCGTCATTAGGAACACAAAGCAAGATAAAGAGTCACACACTACCTTATATAAGCCAGACTTTCATACAGCTAAGTCAAAATACACAGATGTACACATAAAGTACACATACCCCAATGATGCTGAGACCTTTGAGGTAGTCCATCCTTGGCTGGGCCTGGGGAACACATCCTGCTACTACCACCTTCTTCTGCTGTTCCTGGGCTTTTCTGTGCAAAGGAAAATAGACAAATAAGCATAGATGAAAAGGTTAACTGTAGCATATGACAAACACCACTTTCTGATTTACCCAGGA
Organism: Hemichromis elongatus; assembly: GCA_015108515.1. Classification (NCBI taxonomy): domain Eukaryota; kingdom Metazoa; phylum Chordata; class Actinopteri; order Cichliformes; family Cichlidae; genus Hemichromis; species Hemichromis elongatus. Next base: position 46,268 of record VUQR01023043.1, on the reverse strand, counting down.
AAAACACTATGATCGAACGTGTACATTTATTGAATCCTTTTGAAGTTAAACATCTTATTTTAGAACTTCAATTAAAACGACTCCCTCATCTCATATGTGCTAAAGTCTTCACCCTCCAACCATCTGTGTGCATGCCATCTTTGAACTGCACTAGAAAATTTCTTAGGCTGACATATTCTAATGCAATTTTCAATGGGAGTAAATACTTTCCAATAGCCTGGGAAATGGATGAATCCAAGCTTACGCTTCATTTGGCAGAATGCATCTGGCCCCCCGACCCATTAAAGCAGATTTCCAAACGGCCTTGCCAAGCCAATCACCGCTGTTTATTTAAAATGAGGCGTATTTGATATAATGACCACACTGTAGGCTTTTTACATTTTTATAATTTTTACCTCAGCCCTACATTTCACATTTCTTTGCTTTGACTGATTGAAGGTCCAGAGGCGTTTTCATCTGTAGCTGATGAAAACAGCCTTTTGAAATCATTGCTGAAGTAACATGTTCCCAGCTAATTGCATTTATCTTTGCACGTAAGGCTACTGTGTTCCTAAGTCATTAATGAATAATGGCTTAACAACAATGCAAACAAGCGCGCAAACACACACACTTGTTTAAAATCAACCGCATGCAGTGATTAAACCTCTGAATGTTCAAGCATATGAAACAACACTCCACATACTTCTGATACCCAGTTCTAAAAAGTCCAACTATGTAAATAAGTTACAGAATAAATCAATTCAAACTAAAGCATGGATTTGATTAAAAGGTAAATTGTGCACATCTATGAAATAAATCTAACAGGCCAAACTTCAAAATTTTAAAAAACTAGTGTCGTAAGTTTATTGTGCTCAGAATAACCCATGTCATACAAATTCACACTGCTACAAATTATTAGTGATTAAGGAAATGCTCAGTATATGAGGATGAGAGCAGCATTATTTCCATCGCTAAACGGTTGAGCCCAAAAACCTACAGGTCTGCTCTTTGATTGGGCCACTGCAGCACCTTGATTCTTTTTGCTTTCAGACATTCTGCTGTGCTTGGGATCACTGTCCTGACGCAAGACTGAATTTTTGCCAAGCTTTAGCTGTCACCAGACAGCCTCAAATTTGACTCTAGAATATTTTGGTGAGCAGAAGAGTTAGTGGTCGATGCTATGACTGCAAAGTGCCCAACACAAACAGGTCTTGTGGTTTCTTCAAATGAACCTGTATAAACCTTAGCCATGCTGCCACGTTCTTTTAAGAAAGAATTAGCTTTACCCTGGCAACACTTTCGAGCAAGTCATAATTTTTCAGCCTTTTTCTAACTGCAGCCTGTAGCTTCTGAAGTGTAGCTCTTGGTTTTTTCCCCAATGATCATGGCAACACTGTACAAAGCAGAGCATGCATTACACCTAAGGTGGAAAACTAGTAAACAAAGGCACCATTTTTCCTTTTTACGTTACAGTATGTGTACATACACATGTTTTTTCTATACTACTTAAATTGGCAGTGCATGAAATCCAATATTGACAGTAAAACAAACCAATGCCAAATATGCACATTGCATGTCAAATATTTACAATATTGATTAAACATACAGTATAGCATGAAGTAGCACCTGGTAAAACACTTACCAAGGCTTTAGAAATCCTAACTGATAGGACCATTTGAATTAAAAAGCAGCGAGGTAGTGAAATCACGAAACATACAAGAAGGAAATTGTGTGTGTGTGGATTTGCGAGTGTGCGTGTGGATTTATGCAAGTCTTTATGTCACATCCAGTTAGTGACAGTGAGATTTAAGGCATTCGGTCTGTCTGACAAAAGCCTTTGGAAGAGCTGCCCAGACTGCAATGAATCTTTAATAATGAAGCCTCCTGACAGCTGGAGTGAAAGAGGGAGGGACAGAGGAGGGAGTGTAAGTGAGGTAGGAATCATAGGTGTAGGACAGCAAGGAGCAACAATGAAACTAGATGCAGATCTGTCAGCTGTGTTTTAATTTAGACTGTTTGATTCTTCAGGAAAACAAAGACAGTGATGAAGGTGGGGAGGGTGGGGGTGGGAGAAAGATCCGTGAAGGTAGAAATCGCAATTTAAAGCCAGTTTAATCTGTCTCGTGCATGAGAAATGAAGGGACGGATAAGAGCTAAAGTTTGTATGAGAGAAGAGATGGAGTGGGAAAAAAGAGATGAAGGCAAAAATTAAGGACTCTTGTCATTATTTGATTATAAGAAGCTGCTTGCATTAGGCAGCGTTGTTTCAGAACCAGAATCTGTGTTAGTGGCAAAACAGGTACGCAGCGCTCATACAAGGAAATTTGAGTCCAGTATATACCGTATTATATAACGCTTGTATATAAATTCTAGGAAAAGGAATCGAAAGAATGAGACAGTGGCAGCAGAAAACCTGACACCAGGAAAAAAAAATGGTGGGCCGACATAAACTTTCATGACTAGTTTAAGTGAGACAGAAAAGCCAGGACAAAAGAGTCGGTATCTGTTTAGAGTAGCTTGTTCTTCCCACACTGGCACCACCGCACATACAGACACACTCACAGTAGGGGTGCGTCTGCATAATTCACACCGTCTCCTGCCAAAATGCGCCAAACGTTCCTTTAATGCTCTGCTCGCTCTTTGCACACAGACTCGGAGCCGTAGCTGACACAGCGAGTAAGCAGACAGCGCCTGAGTCGCCGCCTCAATGCCCCAGGGGGAACGGGCCAATCACGCCGCACGCAGTTCCTGGGTGGGATGAGATGGAATGGGATTATGCGATGCGGTTGCCGTGGTGATACTTTTGAGCCCAACCAAGCGCTCGTTGCCAGTGACCCGGACTAGAGCAGATGTCCCCCAAGATCAGACGACGAGGTGTGTGTGTGTGTGTGTGTCTACAAACACGCTTCTCTTTGACTTCTTTGGCACCTCGCCCTAAATCTCTACGGCCCTCTGTCAACTCTTTGTCACCACTCTCCATTGCCTCAGGACCACACGTACAGAAACACACACACAGCGAACACTCACACGCGTCAAAGATACAACGCATGCACATGGTCCTGGCTGGCAATGCCATCAGTGTACAATATTCTATGCATACATGTATGACCTCTGTGATATGTATGCATGGTACAGAGTGCTGTGCTGTACATACCAGTTTTTAACAGCTCAGTGGACGCGGTGAACCCGTCAAATTAGACCAGACTAAATGTCCAAGTGAATTGATGAGGTTGACTTGAGAGATGTCCCCGCTATGATTATGACATTAAAATAACTTCGGCATTGGATGGACCGCAGTGCATGACCTATATTAAAGGCCTCTTCAACTTTGTCACAACAAAACCTGAAGTGAGAGGGAGGCCCTTCCTTAGTGGATTACAGCAGCCTCTGCAACTGAGATGTAGTGACATCAGATAAATGGAGCTAATGTGCTGATGTCTCCACAACTGCCACACATCTGAAAATGGTTATGTTAACAAGAAAAATGACAAACAACCGATACCAGTACCGATCTTTATCCTTTGCACGAAATACTTTTTAACATAGCATACGGAGCATCGGGTTAGGTTTACAGGAAGGTTTTGTGTTGACCTGAATAGAAGATTTTAGGGGGATACACTGCTATGGTTAACAAGATAGCCACTACCTCCCACAGAAACATTTCATGTGTATTTCTCCCATTGTTTGGATCAAACCACAACAATTATCAGAGGCACTAAAACCTAGACATTAATCTAGTGAGGTTTCTTAGTCAGAGAATGAAAGCCTGGAGTCTGTGCATTAGGCACAAACGATCACAAACTTCTGTGACTCAGCCTTAAAAATCAAAGACCGATTTAAACTTTCTTCTCCTTGTGTGGTGCTGCAACAGTTCCAGTGTGTCTGCCATTGTTGGTTTGCTCCTTCCTATGACCACATTTTAGATCTGCAAGGCTCAGTGGATCTCATTCAGTCTTGCCAAATTGCAGCTCTTTAATTTTCATTTTATTTTAGCCTCTGGATGTTTCAAGAAAACGTAGCATGGGCAATATGATCCTAAGGAAAGAACATGATACCATATATTCTGACTGTATCTCGTCTCCTCATCATGATCCTTGATGGGAAAATTCAGGTCAACTTGCCACATCATTTCTGCACAAGTTTGATTTCCATGGTACTATCACAGTCACACATGTGCGATTGCTAAGAATGGGACAATCTAAAACTACCGTAGCATCCCACTGGAAGTGGTCAAGAGGTGCACAAAGAGCTGATGCTGAAGGAAAAACCAGCTATACATAAACACAAATACACTACAGTTTAAAGTTTTGTGTAATACTTCTTTCCTTCTAGTCTGGCTACAGTTGTTGTTGCCGTGGTAGTGTAGAGCAGCGGTCCCCAACCCCCCGAGCCACGGACTGGAGTCGTTTGGTACCGGGCTGCAGCACTTGAGGTTTTATGGTTTTCAGGGTTTTTATCTTTAACCCTTTCCCCATGTTGTAGTTGTGTGTCTTATTTTGAAAGAAATATTTACGCCTTACCATAGCGACCAGAGCGCATTAAGGGGCAGAGAGGAGGATGTTTCAGGACGTGTTTCAGGAGGACGCTGCTAATAAAGTTACACAATTACACAGCGAATTGCTGTTTATTTTTATATTTACAAAATACCACAGTTTTCATCTTGGTCGCATCGTTTCATTATGTTGTGTTTATCCACGAAACTTAAAGGCCGGTCAGTGAAAATATTGTCTGACACTAAACCGGTCCGTGGCGCAGAAAAAGGTTGGGGATCGCCGGTTGCACGGATAAGTCCGAGCGGTCGCATCGAACTGGACACCAGCGCAGTTTTGTGCACACCCTCTGATTTTGAAGGTCGCGTCACAGACACCAACAGACCCCTAGCATACTTGCAAACATGGTGAGTATAACGCTGGTGTAACTGTGTCCTCTCAATGACTCTCCCTGCTGCTCAACATCCTCAGCCCTACATAGTGGGGGAGAGGATGAGCTCATTACACACACACACACACACAGAGCTGGCCATATGCTCCTTTATAAGCATGTTGCTTAAAGGATGAGGTCATACTGGTAAGAGTAGTGAGGAGTTTTGTGTAGGTAACACATTGGGGTTTTTAGCATGATATGAACTCAATCGCCTTTTGGGGGAAGCAAAGGCCCAAAACATAAACTTACCAACATGTCAGGTGCCCCCCTACTTTTCCTGTCCCTTCATCTCCTTTCCCTTTCCTGTATCCATCTTGTCCTTGCGCCTCTGTCTCCCTCATCCTCTCATCTCCACTCCGACAGTTGTTTCTGGCTGATTTGACAGCAAGCCAGCCACTCAGCACACTCCTGACCTCTCTGCATTAGCATAAGCAGCAAGGGGCAAGGTTAAGTACCCATCAAGCCTCAGTAATTAAGATGTGAACCGGTGTGTGCACAAGTGTGTGCGAATGTGGGTAAGTGAACGAGGGAGGCCAAATGTATCTAATCTTCCACTTCATTTATGCGCCACTTCCACAAACTTCTAATTCAGTCTCGAGGATGGTCACTGTCCTAATTTCAATTCCAGGGCAGATATCGAAGTCTAAAACTTTACCTTACATACATTTGAGCTGCTTCAATATATGTTTTATTCATTATGCCATATTTATTTCCCCACACGTTTCATCCAAGCAGCAGCAGGATATGGATCTGCGCTGACTGACAGCACAGGCTGAATGAATTTAGAGAAAACACACTGTTACTCTGATGAAGAATGTAGTCTTCCCTGAGTGAATAAGTACACTGGCAAAGTTTACCCAAAACAACTGTCAAAACACAAACAATATGAATAAAACAGCAGCTAACTCTGGGCCTAAGGGATCTGACTGCAGACAAACTAAAATAAATGAAAGCCATTAATGTAGTGGAACAGGATCCTGCAGGAGATGTTGCTATGAGAGAGAGAGAGGAAGAGAGAAGAGGGAGGAAAAGCAAAGAGGGATTGACTGAAACTGCGAAAAGAACATCTTTATAAGCAGGAGAGAGAGAAGGTGGCACAGGGGTGTCAGAGAGGAAACCGTTGAAGCCAGAGGAGATCAAACGTGGGGAAACCTGAGAGCAAAGTCCCATAGATCCCACCCGAGGTTAACTGCCAAATGTAAGGTTGACCTTTTAAAGACAGACGAGTGTCCATGAGCGATCTATTCCAGCTCAGACACTCGATACAATACAATAAGTCCGATGTCTTTTAACGACATACACATTACATTTATCAGCAGAAGGCATTTGATAAGATATTTTAAACTAAGCTTAGATTACAGAGGCTCTCTTTATTCTGTTATCATCGTTATTGTAATATATGGATAATGATGACTGGATTCCAAAAGAGGGATTTTCCTAAATCAATCGATGTTTTGATTGTAAAAAAAAGGGATATAATCAAAGCAAATCCAACCTGGCGGGAATAGCAAACTTCGCATATCCTTAGAATAACATGATTTGTCTTTAATTTGATTAATACACAAACATGGATATTATTCAGTGCTTTTATTTTGAAATTTTACACCGGTGTTAATGTACCAGAATTAAGTTAATAGTTCATTGTCCAACAAAGCCATTCATCTATCAGCTACACTCACTTATCTTTAAAACAGTCGGGGCCTATACAAGCTGACACTGGGTGAGAGGCAAGGTAGACTGAAGTGTGTTTGTGTGATAAAGGGTGAGGGGCTGTGGGATCAGTCAGGAGGGCATTTCAAACTGGCAATGAGTAAAAGGGAGGGAAAAGGGCACATCTATTAGCACATCTTCATCAAAAAGTGAAAAGACAGGGAGGAGGGCTGACAACAAAAACTCAAAAGGAAACTAGAGAATGCATTTTCTGAAGAAACTGCAGCGTGGATGCTGATAGCTGAAAGTTTTGAGCTGAAATGAAATAATTGTTTAATGTTAAGTTGACTGAGCTGAAAAAGGCCGAATCATTCACCTGAAGGCTAAAGTGTTGGAAAGTAGCTGAACATCCTTAAAATGTACAAAAGCTGAGTAATGACAAAAGAAAATTAGAATCACAAAGCATCTTAATGGAAATTAAAAGTTTATAATCTTTTGATAACAGAATCACTGAAATGTGGGAGAATCCATTACTGACCGGTAAATGCTGTAAGTTTCAATCATCCAGTCGGAAAAGATGATTTTAAAAGTCATCAACTGACTTTGGCTACATCCACTCATTCACAGATGTCCCATCCATACGTGCAGTTTTTAAAAAAAGATACATCTCCGTCGACACGTAAACACTAAACACAAAATGTTGGCCAATCAGAAGTCTAGAAGCCCGGGAAGAGAAGAGTGCCCTTACTAAACCTTAAGCACTTCTGAACAGGTTTTGTATTTTTCTGAAAAGGCAGCTGATTTTGTGTTACTTTTTTTTGTGCCTTCATCATTTCAAATGTTATTACCTAAAGACAGTATTTTGGCTGGTGTAGACTCACAACTTAGGAATGAACTCTGACGCCTCTGTCCTTCTAAATGGAGGGACGGTGACCGTGTGCGCGTGTAACTGCAGACTGCAGTGAGATTAACAGCAACAGTATTTATTGTATTAATTATTCTTATGTAAACGATAACGCGGCGCAAGCGTGACGTCAAGTAACGTCTATGCTTAATCAGCATCCACACTAATGAAGGGGAGAATTGTAAAGGTCAGAGGCTGCTATTAAGGATTGTGACAGAGGCAAGAGGCTATGTTCTGAGAGGCTCAATAGCCCGATTCCTTGGGATATCGCTAGAGAGGTGTTTAATCAAAACAAATCAAAACAAATAGAAATCAGGACCAGACGCAGAGAAGAGACGTGTGGATTGATCAATAAAACATAACTACATGAGAGCAGATCTCATAAACATGTGTTGTGAAGTATGACGTTAAATGCAATTTAAAAATTGGGCAACCTAAGCATTGAAGACAATCTGTGTAAGCGTCGCTGCCTAGAGCCACCGCAATGGTGGCCAGGCACAGTCCACCTGAAAACATAACAACATATAGACAAGAGGGGAAAAAAATAAAAATAATAAAACAAAACAAAAAACCATCAACATGTCTCATTTTCAGGTTTGCACATTTATGACTGATGTGCTTAATAAAAGTATTCACATTTGCGTTAGCGTTTTACAGGATACAGGCCAATCAAGATCTGTTGACCAATCAATGCACATCTCTAACACACGTTTATGACCAGCTTGAATGGCCTTTAGGTATATCAGAGAGAGGGCTGCAGACCAGCTATCAAGATGGGGCTAGTAAAAACAAGTCAGACAAAATGCCGGGCTTACAGATTATAGCCTTTAAAAAATGAAAATACCTGCCGCGCAAGCCCAACGCTGATAAAGGATGAAATCTGTCTTGTAAAAACGGCTGTACGTGTGATAAATATTCCATTACTATAAACGAGTCGCATTTATCACTTGAGTGCTTCGTAATAGAGAAAATGCTAGTTAAAAAAAAAACAACAACAGCGCACAACCATTCAGACACACAGATTCCAGGGAATAACTTTAGTTAAGCTGAACCTGAATCCTGGGAAGAGCCCCACGAGGCCCATTTCTAATGCAAAGTCCTGCAATCTATACGTGAAACGCTTATGGAACAATAACAGGGTGACAGCCCAGCAGCCTCGGGCTGCGGCGAGGAGGCAGAAAGGGGAAACAAACATATGCAGCTCGTGAAAGCGGAGGGGCTTGTATTCTTTAGACACCAGGAAGGATCTCACAAAACATAATCACGTGCTTAGAACAAACATCAACTGGGAAAATACATCGCACATAGCTCCTGTTTGGGAACGGTGGCAGTTATATGATAGTGTAGCAGCGTTAGAGTCAGACTGAACAGGTCATTTCAATGGGGAATAAAGATATTTACCGTGGTAAGCCACAGCCACTCCCCATGAGGCCTTTTGCCTTTGTGTAAATCAAACTGAAAATGTATGAGAATGTTAGCAGGGAAACGCGCGTTTGACTTCCTGCATTTTTGCAGGCTTGTGCGCAAGTGCCTATGCAGCGTCTCTGCCTGTTTGCGTTTCTGTGCAATTATTTGAATCCAAAAGAGGCGACGAGCGAAGGATCTTTGCTGGGATGACACAGGTGAAAGGACATTTTGGTTGAGTGGATCCCTACAAAATTAGTCCAAGCATAAACAATCATGATTGGTTTCAAGGTCGTAAATTATTACAAGCAAGGGTTTGGAGAAGTGGAATGGCACATGCTCAGTGACCTGGAACGCATCAACAGTCTTTGCAAACCAACATTTAATTTTTTTTTATTTTCTAAAAAAGACAAAGACAGAATAATTACACCATTCTAATAAGTAACGATTGCATACCAGTAATCAAACCCACAAAGTAATCATTTGTCTAAAAGAGTAACCCCCCCAAAAAAACTGATTAGCAACTAATTTCTTGGTTGATTAAAAGGAAGAAACTAACTGCCTAGAATTAATCAAAAACACTCATAATTGACAGTCATAATGAGCAAAGTTTAAAGGAAAGAGTTGAACTTGGTCCATATATGTTATTTTTCATGCAGCTGAAATGCACGGCAGCATGAAGCTAACAAACCGTCTTTTCTTGCAGGTTAACGTCCACACACCTTTGCAGAATGTGGTTGAGGACTGCTCTGTGGTTCCAGGGCAGTTTTCTAGATTATAACAATACAGAAAACTAACCGGGACTGTCTTCTGTCTTACTTTCCACCTTGTCTGTTCCACAACTTCTGGCACAGAGAGAGGGTTGCTGCCACCTGCAGTATTGTCTGGCTACATAACATGTAAGATTCCACAGTTAACTTTTGTTTCACATTATTTATATTTACCTCATCCTCAAACAAGTACTCCTGGTGAAAACAGCAACACACCTTATATCTAGTGTATCTAGTTATATTTATAATTGCAGAACAACAGGAAAACTGTATATGATGAGATTAAAATGAAGACTGATAATGGGCACTGGGGTATACTCACTTCTGTTGTACACTGTAAGCAAAGACTACCTCAGAGCTGTATAGTATATCGTGTTGCAAACGTCTAAGATTCAACTTTTCATCTTACTGTAATTCTTCCTTCGATGGGCATTTCAATATTAGCATAAACACCGGAAATAAAGGGCTTTTCTAAATGTGCAGATTCTGTATCGTTTTATGTGAGCGGAAGTATTGCAGGGAAGATGGTGAACACAATATCAAGCTATAGTGCGCTATATCTCATGAGAAAAGGTGAGTTTCTGTAGAGAAGACGATGCTTATTTTCTGCAGTAATCCGTACTACGATTATGACTGTGCACCTGACATAGGAGGTGTGATTGTGAAGTATGTTCCTCATGCTTAATATATGTAGCCAAGGAAGTGACGAAGAGACGAAAAAAGATGATCTATTTTAACCTAGTACTTTGCATCAGTGGAAATCAAGGCAACGTGGAGTTAAGCATCCTTTGACTGACAGTATGGGAAGAAGCAAACAGACTGCATTTTCAAAATCTCTTACTGCGCATTCAGACTTCTAGGGAAAATCTTTGTAAAGCTAACCACATAACCCGTACGGTCTACGCTGTCACCAGCATTCACGCCTTTTATTGGTGGTTTACCTGTTAATCCCCGGTGACACCACAGAAGCAAATAAGAGTGCTACGACTTACACGCTATACAAGACTGACCAAATATATTTATCCCTCACGTTTCCCCCCTTTGCTGTGCACTTCCTCACGTCCATTCCCATAGTTTTGCTAGTCTCTCTGCAGGAATTTAGGACATGATTGCTATTCTCTCACTGCTAGCTTTAAAACACGACAACACTCCATCAGCTTTTTGAAGCTGAAGGTTAAAAACTTTAGTGGAAAAAAAAAAACAGTCGAGTCACAACAGTTTTGAACTCTGTTGAAGCAAATTAGTTAAGAGCTGCAGGGAGGTACACGTCAAGTAGGCTAGGTTTTTTTTTCCTTCTTTTACCTATTTAACAAAGACGTAAATCTTTTATATAATAATGATAAAAACGCAAGCAAGAAATACACGATAAAATTAAATCATTTAGGTTGGTGTGCCGTTATTTTATTTTATGCGAAGATTCATTCAAAAAGCCGGTATGTGAGTAAATGTACAGTCAGAGCACAGATACAACAAAGTGTGGGAGTCTCATTATAGAGCTACAAAAGTCTAAGCATCTATTCAGCCTGGCTGAAGAGGCTCTACAGCGGCTCATCACTCCCTCTAAATAAGACCCCTCATTTTACCACAGCGCCTTATTTATTCTAAACAGCATTCCATTGAAATTCAAGGAAGCAGCGCATACAAAGCTAACTACGTGACCGAATCGCTTTGCAGGACCTCCTTTCTTTGTAAACATTAATTTATGTAATATGACTTTTCTTTTCTTTACTCTTCCCATCAGAGCCAACGCCAATTACAAGGAAGGTTCAAGACTCGCTTCATTATATTAGAAAGGAGAAGGAAGAAAAGGGTATGAGGAGGGAAAAAGCTTTACTGAAAGAGGTGGTGATTATGGAACACATTTAGCTTGTTAGAAGGACGCGGAATATTTTTATAGATGCGCATGAATAGAGCCGTCTCCAACTCTTTTGTTGGACCGTTTTTATTACAGCTTTCTCCTTCATATATATTCAATCTGTAAGGACCACATTCAACACAGACTCGTATTCTGTGGTTTGCAATAATGACTTTCAGTTTCTAAGACACTTTAAAAATACATTTGTACGCTGCATCAAAATGGACAGCAGTCTTCATTTGAAGCTTAACACCCATTTCCTGTATAAGCTACAATGAAGGACTGCTGTTAACAGCATGCACACTGCATTATTTTTTAACTATTTGCGCCTGCAAAACTAAAGCACATCTCTTCAAATCTGTCACTATTCTTAGATTTAATTTTCACTTGGGGTGTTGTGTTCATCTACAAAGGTCTAGATCAGGGGTCTCGAATTCAGGTGTCTTGACCCAGGGTGAGATCTAAAACCTGTACTAAGAAGCAACTTAAACATACCCAGGACATTTTTCTTTCTATTATCTGACTTCACGTACACCAACAATCAGCACTCAGGTTAAGCAGTCACACAAAGATGGTTATCAATACGCTAAGTAACCTAGCTGGAGCACATCAAAGGGGTGATGAGAGTGATAAAACTATAAAATGGGGGAAAAAAAAAAAAAAACATCTGTAGTTTAAGGAACAATAATAACTTATCCTTAATTAACAAGTGAACTGCCTTTGTAATAGTAAAAACCTAGGGTTAACCCTAAAGTGACGTGGATATGTCCAAATCCATGTCCAGCCCTCAAGTGAGTCTAGCTGATACAGCTATGGTATCTTGCCTGACAGAATCACATATCCAGGTGTACACATAATCTCTTGTCATTGCAAAACCCAGAGCCTTAAACACACGCTCCGATTCCCCCCAGCAGCATTGCTTCCTTCTATATCTGCCTGTTTGTTTACAGTACCTCACGTGTTAAGAACTGCCCCAGGTATACCGAGGCCCTGACTTACCAATGCCTTACAGAGGTTGGCAGCTAACTGTGTACATTTCCACACATCTGTGCTCTGCATATACCTATGGCACAGTTGTAAGCCCTGGGCTTCTGTCACTCCAAATAGCGTTTGAGTCATTTCTTGGCTAGCTTGTCCATGCCCATCAGCTGCTTAAGCAAAATTAGAAACGAGCCCTTCTAATAGTACTGCGAGATACTTGCATGGCAACTTCTTTAAGATAAATATAAATATACTAACAAACATAGCAACTGGAAATTATATACACTATAAACTGCACATTTATGTACTAAGACACAAGCACAATCAATCGTATGCTTTATTTACATTAGGTTTGTAAGTCTACATCCACAAATTAGCAACATCTATATAAGCTCCTCCAGTTCCTGCAGCTTTATTTCTGATTAGCCACTTCATGCTGTCATTGGTTTTACACTCCAATCTTTTCCACTGTGTGCATCGCCCTAAACCCCCCTCCAACACACCTAAGGGTTAAAGCATAAATCGCGCAAAGGTCGGAGACGTTACTGTCATCTTGCATGACTTAATGTATATCAGTCACATCTCTATATTTAAACCATGAAACCGGGATGTAACGTCCTTTGAGTGAGATTTCAAGAATGTCTGCGTCTTCATCAGGGCGAACGGGGTACCGCAAAGCTGGCCAAATAATTCTGCCGTTCGCTCGTCCCCCTCGAAGCTGCACGAAGAGCGAACGCACTCTTTTCCTGGGAAAGAATGTCATCTTTTATAACTTGCAGCGAGTATAAAGAATCTCTGTGGCTCAGTGGTAATTTCCAGGTCAGTGCTTGTTTAGCAAGCACTAGCAAAAAGGCCTCTGGAATTGTTAGGTGGAAAAAAACAAACGAATAAATAAGAGCAAAGAGCAAAACGGGGAATGCAAGAACAGCTTACAGGTGCTCCTCAGGAGAACACACGAAACTCTCTCTTACCATTGCTCTTTCCTTTCCTTGCATATTTAGAGTATTAATAAATAAGTAAGCATGTAAAAGCAGTTTGATGAAACAGACTAGGCCTGTGTAAGACGATAATGTTTGGTGTAGTTTTGAAATCCAAGTTTCTGTGCCCAGTTTTTCCTTCCCTTGTTTGTCTCTGCGGGTGAAAAGATCCAGGCTGATCATGTTTCAGTGTCACAGGTTTTGGTTTAGTGTCAGACCCTTCTGTGTGTAACTAAAGATACTTGATAGGAACACAGCAGCTGCTATCCTGTCTGTTACACAAACACCCACACCTGCCACCTAAAGCAGTCAGTCCCACAGGCCTTTTCTTCTTCGTCCTTCTTTCACGCCCACTCGCTGAATCAGCAGACATTATGGCATCTCTGTGGACCAGTGTGTCACACTGGCCCGAACACACAAATATGTCTAGAGAGATAATCTAGCATTAACGCATTGTCTTTCAAGCCTGAGAGGCGGTTTTCAAATCAGGTGAGAGTGGTTGAGAGGGGGGGGCGGAGCAGCAGGTGTTGTGTGTACGTGAGTTTTTCTCAGTGCAGGTGAACAGAAGGTCAGAGCGCTACTCTCCATATGCCATCTGTCAGATGAGCTACATCTCTCGCTGACATTTCACTACTTGAAATAACGATGTCAAACTACTTGGACTCCAGTCCAGTGCATTCACCGGTAGAGACACACAAACATTAAGTTTCTCATCAAATATTTGGGTTTTTTTGCAGTTGCCACACTGCACATAAGCGATTCTTTTAAATGGTGCAACATTTGTTTCACAAATTTAATCTGTTGATTATGTTTTGAGGTAATTCCCTGTCAACGCTCTGAATTTTAAAGTGTGAGAGAAGCATTTTGAAATGTGACATATGAAGATTTCCACGTGTAAAATCAATATTTCTGTTTGGTTCATTGTTTTTGCTTCAGAATTCATGTGCTTTTCATAAATACCTTGATCTTCATGCATTTATCCAGATTAAATAGTTCACTTCAGTTCAATTTAATTTATATGGCGCCAAATCACAACAGCCCCCTCAAGGTACTTTATATTGTAAGGTATTCCCTACAATAATATATACAGAGAAAAAAACCTAACAATCAAATGACCCCCCTATGAGCAAGCACTTTGGCGACAGCAGGAAGGAAAAACGCCCTTTTAACAGGAAGATACCTCTGGCAGAACCAGGTCCAGCGAGGGGCGGCCATCCACTGCGACCGGTTGTGGCCCAGTCACAACGGTAGCACCCAAACTTCTGACAACTACAGTGGAGCATCAGCTTCAGGGAGAAATGTACTTTGCTGAGTGTGAACATTTGCACCAGAGACGTTAGTGACAGATTTCTCTATATTCCACTGCAGTAGGGGGTATTTCAATTAATTTCAATACTATTTAACCAAAAGACAGCATTCTTTGAAAATAACAAATAGCGTGATCATTTTCTACGTCGCTATTTGCTTTGAAAGCTCTAGTCCTTTCACTGATTGGATAAACTAGATAAGCTGACCAAGAATAGCTAAGGTTAGCGCCGATAATCAGTATATGAAATGTGATGAAGCCTGTTAACAGAGACGCAGTGGAACAGCTGATTCTCAGCATGATCTGCTTGGCCTGCTGATCAGCAGGTCACCTTCACGTATGTCCGGTTACGAGCTAGTCTGCTTCACACGTGGAACACGCATGCAGGCTTCCTACAGCCATTTAGCTGCTTGCACACTCAAAGCCACACACCACGAGCAGCTGTGGGCTCTTATTGTGAAAGTGTGAAAGATATAAAGTTTGCCAAAGTGAACCACGGTGAACAACCAAAAAAAGTTGTTATAAACAAACCTAACCAGACACTTGTTTTTTTTAAAGAAGTTAACTAATCCAAAGTGGTTAAAGCTATCCAGAGATTAAATTCACAGACAAGCCACCAGCCTCAGTATGAGCCTCGGTATGAGCAAAGGATCAAAGAAAGAATATGATGAAGTGACAGGCCTGTGAAATGGTAATTGATTGGTTCTGTTACATAAACCTATAGCACCTGCCTTTCTAGTACCACAGAACTTTATTTTATTTTTATTTTAATCAAATTAGATGCCATAAAAGTGATTGTGTTTTGTACATGCTTTCGACTATTGTTCGTAGAAAGAGAATCGGGATCTTTAAAAATAGATTTATTAATTTAAAAAAAAAAAAAGTATCGGGGCAGGTTACAACTAGAGGAAAAAAGAAAAATTAACCTGCAACCCAACGAGAGGAAAGACACGACTGATTTTCCTTTTCGATAAATAGAGATGAGAAAGACGACAAAAGACGTTGTGTGAAAACACACAAAAGACGAAAGGAAACTTTTGAAAACTGCAAAATTGTCTAAGCATAACAAAAAGACTATCACTAACCAATTTAGATTTGGCTGAAACAAATGTTCACACAATGTGCTAAAAATGTTCAAACAAACGGTGTCAAAATTAACCCCAGCAGGATCCAGTCCCCTTTATTTATTCAGCTTTATAATTAAATGTTATTCCCAAGGGACTAAAGAGTACAAATGAAGGATATTAACTTTAGATTTTCACAACTTCGAAATTTTTGTAGTATTTTAAAATGAAAACCGAAAGTACAAGCAAAGAATCTTTTTAAGGCCCAACATCGTAAAGATGTAACCTTATTAATCAAAATTTCCATTCACAAATTTTCTAGTTTTTCTAATAAGACCTCATTTAGAATGAGTAAAAAAAACAAAAAAACCCTTAAATCTCAGTTAATTTAATTCAGCCCTGAACTGGGCTCGACTCCCTTCCACGTCTCTCCCAGTCCTTTTTCTCCTTCCCCATCCGTCTCTCTCACTCTCCCTCGCCATGAAAGTCCTAATGAGGTGCTAATGAGATTCGCAGTCTTCTTCTGAATGAGATTACAGTGAATTATGTATAAAGCCTTTAAATCATTGCTTTAAAATTACATGAGTTGGCCGTGTAGCAACATGACAGCCTTGTGTTTTTAGAAACTGACAGCACAGTAGCAACGCTAATTGTGTTAAACAGAAATCAACGTGCAGTCATTTTAAAGGCTAGTATTTCTGTAAATAACATAAATCATACAACACTTTTTTTTTCTTTTAAATGCTGCTTAACTGAAATACCGGACAAGGATATTGAATTTTTTTGGAGCCAAGGCCATTTAGGATGAGTCATTTCTAGACACAACCAGGACGTGATACGTATGCGGATGCCTTTCCGCTGTCACACACAGACTACATACTCATATAGCAAGAAGCCATAGCCCCAGAATGTTAACTGTAAAACTAATGATGAAATTTAGAAGAAGAAAAAAATGGACTCATGAGGACGGTTTGTGAGGGTGCAAAAGTGGAGAGAACATAAGTGGGGGGAGAATGATAGACAGAAGGAGGTAATGGTGTGACCTTGTGAAAGCCTGCCATCACCTGCTGAGAAAAAATTACCTGCAGGAGAGAGAGCTCCAAGTACACCTCAAGATCTGAAAGAATCTCGTCTCTCTGCCTTCCCTTCTTCACCACCTCCTTAACGACTCCCAAATGAAATGACAAATATGACGAAT
The DNA here is from genome assembly GCA_015108515.1 of Hemichromis elongatus. Classification (NCBI taxonomy): domain Eukaryota; kingdom Metazoa; phylum Chordata; class Actinopteri; order Cichliformes; family Cichlidae; genus Hemichromis; species Hemichromis elongatus. The sequence continues at coordinate 29,257 of VUQR01023043.1, read as the reverse complement.
ATGTTACCTGCTTGAAATAACTAAACTCAATTAAAAAGGAATAGAAATGACTCTTGTGGGTTCTCCGCTCCCATTAATTGGGAGCAAAATAACCTCGCTCCCATTTAACTCCTGCATTCCATCCATCTTTTTTATCTGTCTCTCTCACTTCTTCCTTTCCCTCCTCTACTGTAATTTGTCTTCATCTCTTGCAAGTTAACACTGGAGCTGCAAATTCAATTAAATGCGCATTACTGCTACAAAATTTTGAGCGCAGCTTTTGCCAAGGCATCAAGGTCATCAGTACGGCATTAAAATTGTTCGGGGGGGGGGTACGACACACCGAAATACACGATGTTGATTTGATCTTTATAAGAGGGAAAGAAACGGGGGGAAAAAATGTTTTGGTATCTGTGAGTGTATGCATTTTATTCTAGTTTTTAACTGAGTCTTTAAAGAGCACTTTGCCATTAAATACTATATAAATTATGAATACATTTTTTTAATACATGGCAAAATAGCTTTGCTGTCAGCAAAACTTTTGCATCGCTACTTGTCAACATTAAAAAACATCAAATCCAATTGCTTCCAAATTCTTCTTGTGGGATTTCAGCTGCTCAGCAGTTCATTCGAAATGCTCCAAATATTTTTTACTAGTCTGAATTGCTGGCAAGCCAATGCGCCACTGCCACTCTTGATATTAGCCATGCTGTCATAAAACAGCACTGCCATGCTGAAATAAGCAAAAAAAAATTTAAAATTATTTATATGGTATTTTTCTCCAACGCCTGTGTATTTGACTCACATGAGCACTTAACTATACAATTTTCTAACAGTGACCCCTCTAATGACTAACAGAACGTTTTCCCTATTATATAGACTACAGGAATGTTTTCCTCTTGTCTCAGTGTATCTTAAAAGCTTGACACTTTATTAGTTACACCTTGCTAGTATGTGCTGGGCCCCCTTTCGCCTTCAGAACTGCCTTAATTCTTTATTGCATAGATTTAATATGATGCTGGAAAATTTCCTCAAGAGGTTTCCGTCCACATTGACATGATAGCATCACACAGTTGCTGCCGATTTGTTGGCTGCACCACTGACACATTTTTTCCACCACATCCATGAGGTACTCTTTTGGATTGAGATCTGATGACTGCGAAGGCCATTTGAGTACAGTACACTCAATGCCATTGTCTAGGAGCCAGTTTGAGATCATTTGAGCTTTGTGTGTTATATAATTTCTTTTTTTTAATTACGGGTTCAACATCCAAATCCTGAAACAAAACGCCAAGTACCTACCAGAAGAACAAATATCCAACAAAAGTCCAATTAATGAACTGCTGCCCAAGGCCGGATTAACTACTTGTTACAGTAATTAATCTGGATTCTTTAAATCCTCGTGTCCTTTGCATTGAGAAATGCTTTTCTTAAGCTGCTGAACGATTTGCCTTTACAGTCCTCCGTAGAGCTCCTTCCCTGTAACCTCAGATGGTTTCTGTTACAACCTCCAGGTTACAAGTAGCACATTGTTTTAGCAACCTCTACTTGTTTGCACTCTTCACACACCAGTACCAATTCTCTTCATTGACTTTTGACTTTTGTAGATTACCTGCACAGCTGCCTTCCGTTTCAGTTACTGGAACAGGGTTACCAGTTTCACATTTTATATTATCATTTTACAGGCTGGATTCAGTTGTCAGGCAACCCTAACACCATCATATCCTTTAATTTCACACAACAGACTCCACATCATTAGTTCTTTGGGGTATTTTCATTTCCCTAACTTGGCAGTTAATCCTAGAGCCCAATAAAGCCGGTGGTATATCCCTGTAATTAATGGTTCGGGGCTCGTAATATTTGACTCCAACTACTTTTCACTTCCCATCTTGCTTCATCGGTCCTCTTTTTCTATGTATCACTCTCTCTCCATATAACTCTTGGTTACCTGGGGGGGGGAAAAAACAAACAAAAACAAAATAGAAACCAGTTTATGCCACCTTAAATCTTTAAAAAAATAACCCCACAGAAGCCATCCGCAAAGACTATTTCCATCAACTTAGATATTACTTTTGATTCATTTGTGATTATTCAGAAAGAAGCATACACTTTGTTATTGAATAAACAGACTGAAAACAGGAACATGGGGAAGTTCTGTTACTAGATGAACTTTCACAAGAGCAATCAGTACAAGATTCTTGGATGGCGAGGCCTTAAAAGGAGGAAAACAGCTTTGAGTTCCTGAAAAAGCAGGCATCTTTGACTTTAGCGGCTAATGGCAGTAGTCAGTCACACAAAACTACTTCCTGAACGAACAGTGAGGTAAGAGAACGAGTGAAGATCAAGGATCAGCTGATCAAGTACAGTAGTGGTGTAAGTATGGGAGATACTTACACCACAACAGGCGTAGGCTCCTGGGGTCATCCAATAATGAACTGAACGTTTCTTCTTCACTCACCTCTTTATGTGTTTATACGCCACTCTGCACTTAATCGTTAGTTATTATTAATCTCTGGCTCTCTTTCACTTTTTTACCTTACAAAAGTGATTTATATGAATAAAACAAACCCTGTATATATTTTTTGAATGATTTAAAGCTGAATATTACAGATTACACCAACAAAGCAGCAACATCTCCAATAAATACAATAAATCACTCTAACAAACACGACCTGAACAAACAAGAACAAAGCCCAGTAAGAGCCATCCAATATGACTCCTAACACGAATGATGACAGCGACTATGCAGTGAGTCTACTTGATCAGTGATTCCCTGGACAGCACAGATCCATGTGTATATATATCTAGTATGTGCAAAGACACACACACACACACACACGTAATTCATCACTAGTTGTAAAGAGAGGATAACCTCCAAACCTTTCAGTGACCTCTGGCCTCTTAGACGTGACCTTTTCCAAGGGTCGCTGCAGATTTATCAAACAACATATAATGAGCATTACAGCCATCATCACTCACTAGTGTTAGCTTTCTCGCTGGAAAACACACAAAACAATATACGGGCCAAATAAAAATAACACCACAGTGTCAGCGCTCCTGCTGAGACCTCCCATTTCAAAATATTTCACCATTTTCTTATTACACCCGACAGCCCACGCCGTCTCTCAATTGTGCACTTCTGCCTCACTGCTTCACTTTTTATATTTTCCATTTACCTTTGTGTTCAGCTTTTTGTCACATAATACGCCACACAAACTCTTAAGTCACTCACTGATGGCAGTGGCATGTAGCTGCCAATGGGTATATTATGTTGCTGTGGCTAAAGTCGGTTTGAAACACAAGCCTCCCTGACAGAGTAACACAGCTGCGACAGTATTATTGACATCTATTCTTATTAACAGCCCGAGTGCGGTTGATGACAAACTGACATCATTTTATCAATTAGCCATTTGTTTTGTTAATTCAGTGATTAAAAGTCGATCTATATAATATTACACACGCTGTCATTTATAGAAATCAAACCCACGTAACCTAAGATGAGACAGAGCCTGTCATCTCGATCGTCTGCAGACACTTCAGAGAACGGCAGCTCTCTTCTGCTGTCAAGGTAAGGCTGACTCAGTTTTAACATCTGCATAAAGATGATATATGCAATTTATGAAAACAAAATGCAACACATAAATATCAAAATCTGGATTACTTGCTTACATATCCTGCTATTACTGGCTTTTTCAAATGCCACGTGTCTTCCCAGATAAAGGACTATCAGTGGCATACACAGCTTTTAATAAAAGGATTTCCTGAGAAGTCTCAGAATCAACCTGAACTGAGTTTTGTAACCTTGTAAACCAAAATATATGAAAATTTTATGTTTGTGCATCTATAGATGAGAATTTGTGGGTTTGTAAAAGATATTTATACGAGTTACAAATTGTTTTTGTCGAGGTCTGGTTACAGATATAAGCAAAAAAAACGACATCTAAAACTTGTGTTTCAACTTGCAAGTATGAATTTTGACCCAGTTTTTCTTCCTTTCAGCTGATTGGTCAATGTCATGTCAATTAGAAATGTAACAATCCAATCAGTGAACAGATAGGGTTCGGCTGTCGGAGGGGTGCTTTACTGAGCTTCAGGTCGGCATGAGTTCCTCTACAGAAACATGCACAGGAGAAGCTTATTGTAGGGTTTATTAACATAGCCATCACACTCAAACCAGTCAGTGACCCCATTCAAGCCCTACAGATGGAGAGACTGATCTGAGAGGGTACCGCTCCAATCAGGAGAGAAGTCAAAGAAACCATTTGGACAAAAGTTACAATCAGAACAACTTGTATTGACTTGCAAGTGACTTTTTCCCCTAAAGGGATAACTGGACCCAACTCATGCCAGCAAAATGTCACCCAGACCATAATGAAGTCACCAGAATAATTTAGCGTAAGACCCAAAGGTTCATATTAAGCGTTCAAATTTTCACCACTCTTTCAATTAATTAATTAAACCAGCAAACAGATATTCACGAGTAATAAACAGAATATACAACAGATAAAAAGTAACACCTCCCTTTAATATGTTTTCATTCTATTGTTACAAATTGGCAAGATTTTGTCCAGCCACGGTTAAGTTTGCTCATAAGAAAGAAAAAAAGAAAACCTACAATCCCGTTTCAAGCCTATTTACATACATAAACCGCATGTTTTGGAGCCAAACTCCTGTTATTTATAACAGAGAACACTCTGTTTTACAGGAAAACTTGTTCCATATTTCTCTTAAAAGTCAATTACAGCCAGACTATCCCATTCCCAGACTCATCCTCTCACAGATGTTTTAAGCGCTTATCTAAAACTGAAGTGTGAAATGCATTATCCAATTTTCCTTCTTCCTCTCTCTATATTATTTCCTACTCTTTGGTCTCGTCTTTGTAACACTCCTACAAAAGAATAAACAATCAACATGATTGCAGAGTCCCTAAATATGAGTACGAGATTCTTTTAAGCTCCTTAAACCAACTATTTCACAAAAAGTTGAGGTTTAACTTTGGAAACCAGTTGCTCGTAAAACACCGGGATCAAAGGTCCTCCATTTATCTCCAAATTTATATTAACTTGGTCTCTTATGGCTTAATTCCACAATCGGGGATCAGCAAAAATGCAGGAGCCCAGTAGGGTGCCTTAAGAGCTCAGCCGTCTGAACAGATGAAAGGCGGGAGTTGTTTGTGATTGCTGTTCAAGAAGGCCTTATAAGGCCAGCAACAATGTGACAGGCTGTGATTATGCAGCCACTCATTTAAGAGATCGCTCATGTGCACACATCACTTGGGATACGCAACAAAACACACAAAAATAAATCTGTTTTCCAGCAGACTTGAGCTTTTGCTCAGTTTGGGATCAAAGCTTAAGATTACTTGCAGTGCATTTATCAGTTTGTAATTTTAATAATTATTCTCCACGACTGCTTAAACAAGCACCATATTCTGTATTAAATGTAATTGCCAACACTTAAATCATTTAAATGCAATAATATGAAATCTGCATGAGTGAGAAGAAAGCTCACACATGCATAACATACATATCATGTGTGTAAAAATGCAAACAGACTGTTGCTCTATCACAAAATGACCAAAAGAAGCTCAATATTGATCAGATTGGCTCCATTTCTAAAGTGATCACTTTAAGTCCAGTACTGGTCCAGACATCAGTGTCCCGCAACTTCTGCATCTGAGGCTTCTCTCACTTCCTCACAGCGTTTTTTAAAAATAGTCGGGAGTCGAGCAGTTAACTGCGTGTCTGACATCAGACACGCAGTTAACTGGTTCACTGCCCACCCTCCTTAATGTTCCTTGTGCCACACAGGATGCACTAAGTGTGGTTCTTGCTGTGTGTTCTGTGTATGTGTGCAGAGGGATGGGAGTATAACTCCCACTTCATAAAAAGAACAGAGACTACACCAGTGGGCGAGCTCAGATTCACCGTTTACCTCATTTCTATACAGCGATAAATGTTTTTTTTTAAGCCTCGGCAGCAAACTGGGACCATTCCCATGAATGGGGAAGACTTTGCATTTTTTAAAATGGTCATTATCATAATTTTATAATTTGGGGGCAAGTTTCAAATGAAGCCAGGAACTAATAACAAGTTGGTGATCCACCAATATCCCTGTGACCATGGAAAACATGTTTCTAGCCTTTCACATGCAAAAGGTCAAAGGTTACCCCACAGAGGCCTGTGCTGCAAAACTACTCTTTGGCCATGCTTTAATGCACCGACTCAGGAACAGGAGGGAGGACCAAATGTGCCGATCTACTACACGTTTTCCCATACGGATCTCGGGGAAGTGCGGGTTAGTTATAGCTAGCGGGTAATCAGATTTGTAGTACGCAGGCAGAAACCCTACATATTAGGATTTCATGTTTTGGCACTTTGCCTTTTAACTAGTCACAATCCCCAAAACTGAGCCAAGGCTGTTAAAAGAATGGCAGAGCGCTTCATGACCATCTTGAATACATTTATTGTTCTTCACCGATTTTAAATGATTCATTAAAATGATCATTTTCAAACTGGCTGAACTACACTTCTCTTTGCACATCCTTTTATTCCAGCGAGAAACAAAAAAACAACCTCTGAGATGACATTGCAAAACTACAATGATATGAACTTTAATTGGCAGCCAACTTACTTAATGTTTCTAAGCAAGCCGAGAGAAGTCACCTCTAAAAGGAAGAGGAATCTAATATTTTTAGCCTTTTATCAAATTACACTCATCCCTTCCGATGCTTGAGAAGCCCATGACCTTTGCTGATAAACAAGCTTAAAAATGCTAAGGTTGTTACTTTACTTAAAGCGTTGCTTGCGGCACAAAAATTGGAGCTGACTGTTTGTTGTTGAGGCTGAATGTCTTAGGATAAGTACCAAACCTAGCCTGACAGCAGGTAAGTCATTTTAAAAGGATAAGGCTAGGATGACAGATAATGACCCGATTACGCGTCCAGTTAAGTCACGCTTAAGTCAGTCAGGTCAAAGCTAGAGCTGCTCCTGAGACGCCGGGGTCGAACGTGGAGTCGAAGAACCTCAAGGTGTGTTGGTAAGGAGAAGGGGAATCCATCAGAATTATAAGCAGCTTTAATAAGATTAATAAGTATTACATTTAATATGAATATTGGGACATAGCTATTGTGTTGGCATAATATCAGATATCCACTTTGAGCTTGTTTTGACCATTACTCTCATATAACCTCAAAATGAATATAAAGCAACAGAGAGGAAAGAAGCAACACAAGACAGATAATATAGTGCAAAATAGCCAAAGCCACTTGAACTGCTCATGAATTACTAGGTCCGGCCTGTTTTTCATTTCTGCGTGCCATTTTAATTTCAAGGACTCTCTTAGTGTACTCAAATTTAAAAAGGGAAATAATGAGCACATTCTGAAAAATCATTTGTATGGTGTACTATGACAATAAATTACAATGATATATCAGAACATACATTCACATTAAGCAGTACAGAAACAGGGGGCAGTAATATCACTCAAAATCTCAAAAATAGCACATAATCGTCTTTTCTCTCTACTAATAGGAGAAAACTGAAAACTCAAGTATACTCCAACTATGCAGATGTTAAAACAAGGTCAGGTTGGGGTCGGTCCCAGCTTCGGTGTGGTTCACACACAGCCCTGGGCTCAGTGAGGCCAAAACAGGATGCCTGAACTCGGCTACACTCTCCCTTCATCATCCCCCCCGTCTGTCCATCAGTCCGTCTCTCCCTCTCTATTTTTATGTCTGTGTGTACCCAAAAATGTAGGCTAATGCCCTGCAGAACTGACAGATTAAATGCCAATCCCTGGGTTTCTACCAAAACCAGCCCAAGGCATCAAGCTCTGTGTGTGTGTGTGTCTCCAGCCAGACACAAATTCTTGCCTGCATCTCTGCTGTACTGGCTGAACACACACATAAAACAACTGCCCTTAGTAAACAGCTCTAAAGGTCACTGCAGATATTTCAGATTGTTTATAGCTCGTTGTCATGTCTTCATGAAAAGGAAACATTTCTGGCCTTAATGTCATTCACTTCTGTGTATCTGTTCATTTGAAATAACGTGCTGGCAAGGCCAGTTAGGCACCTCCATAAGTTATAAATACTTTGAGAGGAAAACTAGTCAGGATTTTGACAAATATTAATGAATGCATGAGTCACTGGGGTCACTTTCTAATCCTTTATTAAATCAGCGGGTCAGATTTTTGCCATTTAAAAGATTTATCAGATTGACTACGGTCTCGCTAGGAATTCAAGGTTTTCCGGAGACCCGCTCGCGCTCGGAGCAGAATAACATGTCAATGCTGTGCGTTTACTCTGGTAGATGTTTCATCAGAAATCAGGAAAATAAAAGTCACTTCTTTCTTTTTTTTAAATTGCATGGACTCAAAAGCATATTCACCACCTGTAACTTCACTGTATACAGTGGTGTAAAAAAATCTTCCACAGAGCTACAAGATACTCTTAGCCAGTTATCGCAGTAAACCCTGGATTGAGGTTGTTGTTGATAAGGGTGGCCTGAACGGTGGTTAGGTTTATTGGGGGCAATCGCTTCTCCACACAGGGCCACGTAGGTTTGGGATTTCTTTTCCCCTTAAAAATTGCCACCTTCACTTAGAAACTGCATTTTGCTTACTCATATTATTTTTGTCTAACATTTAAATTTGTTTGACGGGCTGAAACATTTAAGTGTGATAAACGTAAGTATTCAATTAGGAAAAAAATACTCAAACAAACCCTGTTCTGTGCTTGTACTATATCAAAATCCCAATGCATAACCATAACTAGGATGTAATTTGATATACAGCGTAGTTATGAAGCAGCTTTCCGTTTTCCAATCTACCGTTGGCAGTGTATGGCCTAAAATTAATGGCCCTAAATTTGCACAAAAACTTCTGCCAAGGCAACACTGACGTAGGCCGTCCTGTAGCCAAGGGTTACTGTATAATACAAAGTCACACCGAGCCTACACATCTGTTAGAAATACTCCGTATAAGCACATTACACATACACTTTGGACGTCATCCAAGAGTTCATTCTGTGTGGTGCGGGCCCCTTTTCAATTAACTACTGTTTTTTTTCCCCCCTTCTTACGGTTGTTTCATGAATATTAAAATTATATTGAAATGAATGTAAATATAATATGGGAATTGGTGTATTTGGAAGTATAGAGCGCTGAGCTGGTTTCTAATTCGTTAAACATCCATTCCCTTGATCATACTAATTAGTAGAAACAACCAAGTGGAGAAACCCAACGCAGGCTGAAATACACACAAACGGAGAGCAGTTTAATTGCAGCGTGCTGAGCAACTACTCCTTTAATGTATTCTGCATTCATTGATTTGAGAGGTCTCTGACATTGAATTACACTATAGATTCTGGCATTTAAATGCACACACATGCATGCCCAAACATCCATACTAACTGACTTTTTAGCATTCAGAAGCTGCTCTATTAGCAGTTTATGCTACGTAGTTCCTGACGCCAAAGCCCTGCTGGAGGAGTAAACAGCAGGGTGGAGTAGACCTTCACTCTTTAAAAGGATCCTGGAAGGTATCCAATCTCTCCCTGCACGCTGACCGCAGAGAGCCAGACGAGCTCAAACTGAACATGCTGAGGGGCAACCATACGGCTGGCATCGCAACACCAGTGAAAGTAATTATTAAGCAAACAAATTCCGTCTTGGGCTTTCATATAATCTCAATTATAATCAGGACAGAATAAAGCCGATCCTCTCCCAGGCATCCTTGACGAACACGCATTCCATCGGCGCTGACTATAGATCTATCTTAAATGGATTCTGTGCGTGCGCTCACACAAACTCGCTCACACTGCAGCCTCAGAAGAAACCTCATGCATATCTGATAGCATTCTCTCACTGGGAAACCCTTCACACCAGACACAGAGCGCTCTGCCTGGGCATTCATCCACCTGACAACCCTCGTACACATATGTGCAAATTCAGCTCCTTATCGCGCACACACTTGGCACGGATGCCAACTGAGCCCCAGTTCTCCAGAGGTAATAAACCATCTTTTCACTGTGTCTTTCCAAACCGCCGTAGGAGACTGCTCAAAGCCCCCGTGTTGGAGTTTAAAACCCCTCAGCTTGTTTATTACTACACTTGTTACTTGTGTGACCAAGATAACGTGTGTGTTTATGTTTGGCTGGGGTTCATTTGGCTTTTTCCTTCTTATGCATGACAGTACACAACTATATACCACAATTAACTGTCACCTTTACATTCATCTATGTTTTATGAAATATTTAATACGTGTATATAAATTTCGACAAAGTTTAATTTAGGGACATTTCATATTTTCTTTTGTTTTTATATAAAAATCAATGCGTTAGTGATCTTGCACCTTAAATGTAGCAAATAATGCATTTCTCATTCATCTCTGTCAATGCAAAAGGTCAGTGAGAACCTTGATACCCTGTGTGATGCTGTTCTCGAATGCCTTTTAAATGACACTTGTAAAATACGAACATTTTAACATGTGCTAAACTGTACTGAGGGCTAAAGTGTTGCACAATTAAGGCACTGGCTCATTCGACTGTCAAGTTGATGCCATTCTGTCTTGTATACTAGAAGACCCTTGAAGTAAACAGCTGCTCAGATTTCCCCGTGCACATTTTTAATTTAAGCCTGTTTTTCACTAGCGAATGTTAATGTCACATAAGTGATATTTCGCAATGTACTTCTTGTGACTAAACTTTTCTAAATTGTTTTACTCTTCCTGCAAAAACCTCTTAACAAATTAAATCCTTTTACCATGTGGGGTAGAGCGAGCAGGCACCTGTGTAACGCAAAGTCCTCGGGTTTCTTTCACCTTTTTTCTTTGACAGACACTTGGCATATTTTTGCGACAGGGTTATGTTAATCATACCGATTATGGCTCCTTGTAGAGCAGCAATATTTGCATAGAACTTCACTTTGTCCTGTATCATGTTTACTAATTTCAAACACAAGAGAACTCTTCTTTTTCTGGAGTAACTCCTCTCTACCAGTCATTCCATCAGTGGACTGGTTTTCACTTTTCCTGCTGTCCTTTGGAATAATAATTTTTAGATCGTTAGCGAGTTAGCTAGCTAGTTTTTACAGAAATGTCTGTTCAAACCACTTGGCACTAATTATGAGCTGGTAATTTACAATATCTTGTCGAGACACTTATGGAATTATGTAGTAAACAAAAAAGTGTGAAATAACTCAAATGTATTTGTGTCTTTTGTTGTAGTTTCTTCAAAACGGCCACCTTTTGCTTTGATTACTACTTTGCACACTCTCGGCCTTCTCTCGAAGGCGCTTCATAAGGTCATCACCAAAGATCTCAAATTTGGACTCTGACTAAAGCACAGACTTCCACTGGTCTAATGTGAGCTCTTCGTGTTTCTTGGCCCAAACAAATCTCTTTGTTGTTTTTCCACGGTAGTGGTCTATCAGCAGCTATTTGACCATAAAGGCCTGAATGGGCGGTTGATGTAAAGACGTGTCTGCTGCTGAAACTCTGATGCTGAAAGCATTTATCTGCGATTTCTGAGGCTGGTGACGTGGATGGATCTATCCTCAGCAGCAGAGGCGGCTCTTGGTCTTCCTTCCTGGGGCGGTTCCTCGTGTGAGCCAATTTCATCGTAGCGCTTGATGGTTTTTGCGGCTGCACTTGGGGACACATTCAAAGGTTAGCATTTTTCCAGACTGACTGACCTTCAGTGGTTAAAGTAATGATGGACTGTCATTTCTCTTCACTTAGCTGATTGGTTCTTGGCATAAAATGAATTCAAACGGTTATCAAATAGGGCTGTCAGCTGTGTACCAACCCGACTTCTGCACAACACAACTGATGGTCCCATTCGCATAAAGAAGGCACGAAATTCCACAAATGAACCCTGACAAGACAAACGTGTGTAGTAAAAACTATTCCAGGCGACTACATCATGAAGCTCACTGAGAGGAGGCCAACGGTTTGCAGCGCTGTCAACAAAGCAAAGGACGGCTACTTAGAGGAATCTAAAACATAAAACATATTTAGAGTTATTTATCCTTTTTTCTCTTGCTTCATATATTTGATGTCTTCAGTTTGTATCCACAATGTAGAAAGTACTAAAGATAAAGAAAAACCATTGAATGAGAATGTGTGTCCAAATGTTCCACTGGTAGTTTACACACATTATCAAGGTTACGAGTTACCTTAAAAACCAGAATGTAAGAATTCATATCAAATGAAATAACTTAAGTCATACAGTTTGGTACAACAAATTAGGCACTAAGAAAAGCAGTTTAATGGCAGAATGAGCCCTCATCCCTTGATATTTAATGGCAAACATACATAACACGTGAAGTGATCCAAATTCGTATTTTATAGCTTTTCAACCAAAATTTTAAAAATGATGCGAGGCCATCATTAGAACCAAGATGAACCTAAAGCAGGGTGATGGGAGAGAAGAGTATGGAGAAGGAGAGAGCAAGCTCACGATGTGTAGCGTACCACAGGCCAGAGGAACACATTATTGATTCTCTGAGTGCTGACAGAAGTATCAGAATGAATGATGGAGTGTGCAAGACTGCACTCAGGTTCACACAAGTGGTGGAAAACTAACCGGACAGTGTTTCAGAGTGCAAAAGGATAATGACCCAAAGCAACAAAAAAGAAACAATCCAAGAGTTTCTCAAAGCAACGAAATGGGCTACTGGGTTGAGATTACACCAAGTCACATGATCTGAACCCAACAGATCAGCTTTTCAGTTTTTAAAACACAAAACTGAAACACACAAACAAGCAACAGCTGCAAGTGTCTGCAGCATTTGCTGATTTCCATTGAGTTCTAAGTCAAGTGTAGTGTTGCAGAGAGGCAAAACTACTAAAACAGTCTTTGTCCAAACAAACTATGGACCTAACTATCTGAACAGAAATATTGCCCCTGCCTTTGCAAGTGTGTGTGTGTGAAGTCTAAGTGTGAGTGTGTGGTACCAGGAGGTGCAGGCGTAAGGGCGAGCGTGTGACTGAGCACGAGGCAGCCCGTGTGCCCCTCTCCTCCTTTCATTTTTTTCCCTCCCTCCCTCTCTCTCTCTCTCTCCCTCCTCTCTCTCTCTCTCTCTGTGTCCATCACATGAAGAAAAAAAATTAATTCTTGGGGGAAAGAACAAGACGGAATGACATGTAGGCATTTGGATTCTCTCGCATCCTGCCCCCCCCCCTCATTTTGTGTCTCCATCTTACAAGTCGCAAATGACGAAAAGGAGAAAAACTTTTCCATTTCTTCTGTGTACGTGTGCGAGTGTGTGCATCTGTGCGTGAGTGTTTTTGTCCTTCTCGGTGAATAGAGCATTAATTGCATTAGCATTACAGCTGGGTGATTTTCCAGTCTAAGAAAAACTCTAGCATCGACGAGGAAGACGTTTCAAAGTCCTGAAGTGTGTTGTTATTTCGTGCATTTCAATTGGCAAATTCGATGCATTAAAAAAACGGCTTAACAAAAGGAATGAAAGAAAACGGAGCACCAGGAGACAGCTGGAGCGTGAAGATTGCACTGATCAGGTTGGCCAAGTAAAACTGTTCACCTCTCGACATATTCCCCTGATAGACGTTCTTTAATTGCAATAATTCAGCTGCCAAAATCAAAATGTGGCAGATAATAAATTAAAGCTTAAAGCGTGAAATGCAAATAATCTAAAAGAGTAAAATCTAAAAACAAAGTGAAGCTAACTGGGGCTCGGTTCTTCTTTTGGGCGGGCGACTCCGGAGATTCACTAGCAAAGCGTCCAAAAATACAGCTGGTGCTCCGTGCTGTGTGGTGTCTGTAACATGACAGGAGCAGTAAAGGCATCATTTTTTAAAGTTCTTAACAATGGCACGATCTGAATATCATATTGACAACTCAGACAAAACGTTAAGATAAAATAAATAAATAAATGCTCCATTTTTGGAGCACTGGCCGATTCGTTTTTACTTCCGTGATACATTTTGAGGCAGGATAAAATCCCTGATACCTCATCAGGTTATATATTTGATTATTGTTACAGTTCTCTCTCTGGGCCACTGATGCACTGTTGGACCGGAGCAGCTGAGGTCAGAGCAAAAGCGTGTTAACCTGCACTTTCTCAAGAGGCCCCAGGAGAGAAGCTCAAGTGTATATTAATTTCACACGACTAACACGATGTTAGACAAGGATCATTAATTCCACTTTCCCTCTTCACGCTGGCACGGTAAGGTTAAAACTGCATGCAATAACATGCAGCGTATGAACATAAAAACATAAATGTGTTTGCTTTAAATTATTTGGGATTTGGACTTCTTACTCGAAGTAGACCTTAAAACCTTCAGCAGTGAAATCCGAGTTCTGAGTCGCAAACAAAAGCACATACCCGCCAGGTGTGTGCGCCCCTGATGGAGGAAAATTAATCAAAATGCAAAACAGTTAGCTTAATTTCTCTGTGTTTATGCAAATGTGCATGTGTGTGTATTGTGTGTGTGTGTGTGTGTGTGCGAGAGAGACACCAGTAGAACAGTGAGTAGGTGGAAATTGACACGGGGCAAAAGGCTAAAAAGATGTAACACACACACACAAATGTAAAATTATGCATAAGAAAAATGCTTTTTGCAAAAAAGCATCACAATTATGTCCACGCCGGAGTAGACGAGGTACATTTTGAAATAATTAAAGAGGTTTGAAGATCTACAGTCATGGTAAAGTATACCCTCTGTCAAGTCTGAGGTTTTAGTTGTCAGAATATGGTAAAATATGGTTATATAGTTTCCATATAACTTTTTCAGTGTCTCATATTGCTGTGGATGGATTTTAGGTTCGGTTCATTGAGGTTTGAAAGTTTGTGCACAGCTCTCTTAAGGTGATGTCATAGCATTCCATCAAGTTGAGTTTTGAACTTTTACACCTTTCTCAACCATTGTGTTGTAGCTTAGGGTCATTATCCTATTACATGATCCACTGAGGACCAAGCTTTATCTGGCAGAAAGACAGCCTCACTTTGACTCTCGAATACTTTGGTAAACAGAGGAGTTAATGGTGGATTCAATGACTGCAAGTTGCCCAGGGCCTGAATCTCCAAAACAACCCCGAATCACCAGCCCTCCACCACCGTGCTCATGGCCTGTGTTTGGTCTTGTCAAACTTGGCACTCTGCATCATGACCAGCATCCCCACTTTGTTCTCGTCTGACCAAAACACTTTGTTCTACGGATGGACGATATTTCGAATATAATCGATGTATCGCAGGTTTTCCATGTATGATGGTTAAAATGGCTTTATCGTAACCATCCAGTATACATCGAGTAATCGCCATGGGAATATTAAGCTGTCTGTATGTAATTCACGGCACTATATGGTTGAAAATAGCATTCATTTTGGAGGTTATTTAAACATATCGTGAATTGTGATATAGCCAAAAATGATTGTGATGTTAGATTTTCCCCATATCGTCCAGACCTACATTGTTCCAGCAGCCTTGTAGTTTGTTCAGACCAGCAAAGGGGCCAAATGTCTGCTTTTATAGATGTGCTCACCCTTGTCGATGATCAATTCATCAAGTGCATTTGATTAGCAGCACCTGGCGGCTACTTACCCTCTTATTTCCTATGGGAGAAGTAAGGCTGCACTTAGCGCTTCTGCATTTTGGCCTAAAATGCGTTAAACAATACGCCGTGTTTTTTGTGTTAAATTAATCCTGGATTACTTTTTCTAACAAAACATAATTAGATGTTCATTTATTTATGAGTGAACTGTGCTCCCTTGTCACACATGGTTGTGATCATGATTCAGATTTAGTAATATAAGACATAATTATTATGACAAAATGAACTCATTACAAAAGGGAAATCTTTTGGCACACATTAATTTGTAAAAAAAAAAAAAAAAAATTTCTGACTGTCTTTTAAGCAGCAATTCTACCTATGCCAGTTTTTTAATTTGTGTGTTTTATTCTTTTATCGTGTCGTTTTTTTAATTTATAATTTTTTACTTTTTTTCCTTTATTCTAAACTCTGACAGAAGAATGAGCCCCATACAAAAGACCCATTTAGCAAAGCTAACACAGCATTTGGTGATACTGCACAACACTTCTTTATCTAGTTCCTATTAAAATGTGACGCTCCTTCGAAAATGACAAGGATGCACGTTGTTTGCGTGTGCTCTCTTTTTTTTCATTACTTGATAGAGTTTCTGAAGTGATCCTCTGCAGGGTTTTTCACGGTGCAGCTGTTGAGCAACCACACGTCTGCTTCTGTCGGGTCATCTACAAAGAGAGAAAATGCATTTTATTTTTGCACACTGGAAAAAGCAAACCTAGCATTATAATGTTAAGAGTACCCAAGAAGAAGCCAAAACACAGAGAGAAAAAAAACAAAAACTCATATACATGAGTCAAGCACAAAGCACATGGCATCCTAAAAGATGAAGAAGTGCTTAATTAGTCTCTGGTGGAGCTCCTTTGCGTCTGAATTCCACAGTGAGTCAGTTTGTGCTCACAAAATGATCCAATGTGCGTCGGTAATTTTAACCCCATCTGTAAATTCCCACTTCTCTATGTTGCGAAAACTAGAATTAGAGCGCACTGGAAAAAGTGTCTGTGATAAAACAAGGTGGATTCCCATGTCCACTTAGCATTGTCTGCATATATAGCTTATTTAATATACCAAGTATCCAACTAAAGCTGAAAACCAGCTTTGTATCAAGTGCCAAATAAGATAAATTCTCAAACAGTTGC
Organism: Hemichromis elongatus; assembly: GCA_015108515.1. Taxonomy (NCBI): domain Eukaryota; kingdom Metazoa; phylum Chordata; class Actinopteri; order Cichliformes; family Cichlidae; genus Hemichromis; species Hemichromis elongatus. The sequence continues at coordinate 12,572 of VUQR01023043.1, read as the reverse complement.
TATTTGCTTCAAATTAAGTTCATTTCAACATGTTTAACCAGCACACGCGTGCACACACACACACACACGCGTGTGCTCTTTGAGACGATGGTAGGAGTCTTAGCGTGGCGCTGCCAGGAGAGCTGTCACACACAGATTCGGAGGGGACGTAATGGCACGTTGGTGGTGGGGCGCTACAAGCCTGCTCCTTTATGCCACATTAAACATTACACCAGATATTTCAGGAAATCTACTTCCCTGCTGCGGCCAAGTATACTCACACACACACACACACACACACACACAGCATTATATTTAATGTGCTATATGCTGGTTTTATGTAATAAAATAATGTGAAGAAAATGGTAAATTACCAAAAATCTGCATATCTTAGGTAAACTCTACTGTCGATAGCTCACTTTCAAAAATAAACAATTAAAAAAATAAACTCAGACTACATACCATCTTTTCGGTTTTTTTGCACCAAGGGCAAACCAGAATGAAACAACTATTAAATTATTCATAGTGCCACACAAATATATGCAAATGTCTTTCCACTCTCATTCATGCTGTGACCAAGTATTCGACATTTTTCGGTATATTCAAATTTCAGTTCGTTAAAATTTAAAGCTTCATGATGTCAGTTTGCCACTAGTTTTGAATACATAAGACAGAAAAGATGACCAATCTGCAACAGAGATTTCAATTCCAGTAACACACACACACACGCACACACAACTGCATCTTTAAACCGTACAAATGCAGCGGGTTTTGGGGGGGGGCTTGTTTGTTAGTCGACAGTAAGTTTGACTAAATGATGCCTCATCAAAACAGACAGACAAACACACCGTCCTTCTAAAAGCACTACGTATGACTCACGATAGTAGGGCATGAATCACGAGCGTGTTTTGGGTTTGTTTGGGCTTTTCTGTTTGGGACGATCAATTCTTTAAAAGGACAAAAACTAAAAATAGAAAGAGCAGACATAATGAGTAATCCTAAAGCTACGAATGTGTGTATATGTTTGTGCTGATGATTGAGAAATGAATAACGGAACAGCACCGAGGGGAGGGTGAGAGAAAGAGAGCGAGAGAGTGTGTTCAGCTGGCAAAAGCTCTTATTATGCCTACATTTATTTGAGAGGCAACCAACACACAGGCA
>VUQR01023041.1:0-12207 GCA_015108515.1 Hemichromis elongatus | reverse complement strand
AGTGAATGTCCTCATGTAAAAGACAGCATGTCCTTTATCCTGTCTTCCTTCTCTCACCCCAACCGGTCACAGCAGATGGCCCCGCCCCTCCCCGAGCCTGGATCTGCTGGAGGTTTCTTCCTGTTAAAAGGAGTTTTTCCTTCCCACTGTCGCCAAAGTGCTTGGGGGTTGTTTGATTGTTGGGTTTTCTCTGTATGTACTATTGTAGGGTTACAATATAAAGCGCCTTGAGGCGACTGTTGTTGTGATTGGGCGTGATATAGATAAAATTGAATTGAACTGAATTGAATATGTGGATCTAATTTTTCTCAGAAACAGAAATCAGGTAAAAAAAAAAAATGTAATTCTTTGATTTTACATTCATCAGGTCCCAATCAGCCCAAATAGCAACACGGTATTAAAAATGCTTGCCATGAAAGAGTTCAGGTCTTAGGAGGTTAAAGTGTCTCATATGTCAGAGGGGTGGCTTAGATTGAGCTCAGGTTATATATAGGAAACTGTTATCAACATGTTGTTTCCACAAGACTTAAACACATTGAGGTCAGATGAACAAGGGAAGCTGTAAATGCATGGTTTAGCACAAGGTAGCCTTGATCCAAACACTTATTCATACATAAACACATGAATAAATTAGTATTTCATACACAAACCCAAAGCATACAGGAATTATTTTGAAGGTATTTGATAAAAACAGACGAGGAAGTGGACAATTGCTATTCTGACCGGCAACGAAAAGTCCACAGATCACTAAAGTCATCTAAATTCATCCTGTGAGTGGGTGGGCTTGATTACCTGTAGCTAAATTCACAACAATCCAGCTCGACAGTCGATGCTACTCGCAAAAAACCCCGCAAACCTCATAACGGCAACATCAAGATAAGCGTGATCCGTTTTTGGGGAACCACAGACCACGGTCCAGTTCCCGTTGTGACATTTAAACTAGACCGGTGCACAGTGGTCAAAGCGAATTAAATGACCAAAAGTGTAACACACCGAGCCTGGCGCAGCTAGAAATCACACATATCTCTAGCTTCTTTCTGTGGGCAACATCTGACTGAACTTTAAAGCTTGAACTTCCACATTTTGCCTCACAAAATCCAATTAATCAAAATATTATCTGAAGATTTCATTCCTCCACTACACCAGCTGGCTGCTTTGTCATTAGCAGTTGGCAATTTAAACAGATTTTTCAACTGGATCCCGAAAAAGAAAATGTGAAACCAAAAGACGAAGAAATCTTCATGTTAGTTCAAACCGGCGAGCAGCGATGAACGAGAGCATACCCAACAATAACCTACTTGTACCAAGACAGTATGACAGTCCTTCTGACTGCCGAGCACTCACACGTAATGAAGCCGCTGCTCGTTATGCTCCGACCTGGCGCTCCTGTTATTAGCTTAGTCACGTTATTTCCACTCTATTTGCCTTGTGCATTATGTGTAACCTATATCTAAGCGATGCGCCTGCTCTGTCCTTGGTGCATTGTTCTCCCTGCTGAATCCAGAGGAGCTGGATTTAATGGGGATCAGGAGAGGAGGCTAGTAAGAGTTTATAAGCAATTACAGAATAAATGGTCTTATACTGTGTGACGTAAATGTCTCTGACAGAAGTAAACTCAGCTGTATGAGTTGGGGTGTTAACCCTGAAGAAGAAGATCTGCCTCCCTGACGTCCGTGTGACGTTTAAATATCCGACTGCTGCCTGTTTAATCACGTCTCCTCCTAACTCTTTCCGGGTAAGGGGAACGCATTGCTCTTAGTTTAAGTATCGCAGCACATCAGTTACTTTTTTTATGAGACGGCTCAGTTCATTAAAAATTTGTGAGACCTGGCTGAAATTGGGCATTAACCCATAATTTGCTGCTTTATCTAAACATCTAGTAGCGAGTACACGATCGTTACTCGATGCTGAAGATAATCAATGTGACAGGTGCAGGCCAGACTTAAAGCACTTAAAAAAAATGCAGAAGAGGGGATGAAAACCAGCTCCAGACTGGGTTTCAGGAATGAACACGAGATGCATCTGTTTCTTATGCATATCAGTGCTACATTCTCAAAGGGGTTCCCACAGGAATCTATAAATGCATATGCTCTGCACAGCACAAGCAACCAGCTGAAAGTTTCTCCTTCAAACGCCCTCCAACCGGAGAATCAATATCAGTGCGAGGGGTAATTTTCTAAAAGCAGAACATGCTCCGCTTAAAGGGTTGCGCTACCTAAGGAGGGGTGGATAGTGTTTCCAGTTCAAGCTGTACTCACATCTTTCAGACAGCCCATGAAGTTGTTGCTGACCGGGGAGCCTGGCAGGTCAGCTGTGTTTAGGCTGCCCCCTATGTAGAAGAGATCATCAGAGCCCAGCATTGTGTAGTCCTCCTGGGTGTAGCCAGTGGTGGTGAGAATCCCGTCCACCAGGATCGTCACCTAGAAAAAAATAACGGCGTGTTAGGAAAATAAAATCCAAGATTTTTCAACCGAGAGGAAAGAACCGGCCTAATTATTTCATGCTTCGTTTCTTGATTTGAAATGAGCGTGCCTTAATGTTGGCTCTTGAAGGCAATTACAAGAACAGCTTTGAAAGGTTCACTAATCTCAACTGATCCCCGATTCTGATAAACCGGCATGATAGTAGCGGAGTCAACGTATGATAAATGCGGGCTCCGCTGATATTTTGGCTCCAAAGCAATTTGGGATGCTACAGTTAATTTGAGATTAAAGGTAACAGGATGGCAAGCTACATTTACTTGAATATTGGCACCATCAAAGCCAGAAATTTCTCCTATCAATGTCATCAGTAAACAGGGAAGAAAACGAATGGCTGAACAGGGATATAGAAGTAAAAATGATATGCTTGTTGCCATGACAATAAGCCTACAGTAACAAGTATTTCTGCACAAATGTAACAGCTCCCACTTAGGGGTAATAAGTGAAAACAATTACCATTTCTTTTGTTGGGAGCATTATTCTGTTTCATTTCAGGAAATTCTACAGTAGAAAGCAATTTATTTGTATATTGCACTGCATATAATAAATATCACAAAATGCAAAAACAAACAAAATAAAGTGTTGAGCATGCACGGTCACAGATTCACTTAATCGTTCCGATGTCTCGTGCTACACACAGCAATCCTGGGCGGAGAGACACTGTACGCAAAATCCTTCAGTCGGATCGTTAGCTTGGAAAATACCGCAGATCGTGCAATGTTTTCACACGGAGAGAGGGTGCAAAGAGTAAAAGCCAGTGCGAATCTCTATCCACTAGCTTCAGGTTATACTTAGAGGTGATCAGTCAGCAGGGCAAAATGAAAAAAAAAAACAACTGAGGATCAACAAGAGTAGAGTAAGGCAAAGCATTCACAACATGAATAAATGGCTCTAATGCATTGCTACAAATGAGTTCAATGATGATCTGTAATGTACTACTAGAGGGTGTAATTAGCTAACTGGGAACAGGTGGTGCAGAAGACTGGTGGGTAGGAAACAAAGTGTGGAAGGAAAACTAAGAACCAAGGATTAGAAAAAACTAAGAGGGGGAAAAAAAAAAAAAACAGGAAATGAGAGCGAGGGAACTATTTCCCAAATTCTCAAGTAAACAGCCTCAGGGGGAAATAAGCATTAGAAAATGTGGAATCATTTCTAGCTTTGCTTTAAAAAAATTATTTAAAATGTGGGATTTGTGACCCTTTAATCTCCAGAATGAGTTAACTATGTAAAAAAAAAAAAAAAAACTTCTTATGAATATCAGCAGCGTTTGGACGTAAGAAGAGACAACAGAAGGGCCCGGCTTCGTACGTTTAGGCGTCAGGTCAATAAAACAAGGTCCTGACTTTCCATTTGCCGCTACTGGCAGGTATTGATTTCTGTCTATCTGGTATTGAAGCCTTGAGTCTCTTTGGCTCGGACCTTGTACAATGAGAAGGCTCGACTGACGGTTGATGAAACGGCACATGAAGAAATCTCAGAAAAATGTGTTTTCGTGTCTGGGAAGTGATTGATCTCGCTTTCTCGTTCGCTCCAAAATGTCTACAGAAGCACGGCCGACGTCCTAGATGCTGGTGACACCCAGCTCCCTGACTGGCATTTGAATATCTGAGGTGAGGGATCGGTGCATTCAAAGGTAATTACTGATTTAGGTCATTATTAATTAGAAGAGCACACTGGGAGAATAAACAGGCTCCAGACCTGGATGGCGCACTTTGAAGCTGACCTTTTATCATCAATTTTGCCAGAATTTCGACATCGCCGGTGTTATGTAGGGCTTATTAAATGGTAATATATGTTTATGACCGTCAGTGTAGCTCAGGAGGTTTTCAAAGGAGTATTCATGAGGTACGACAACAGATAATCAGCAAGCATGTTAGCGGGTTCTGCGTTCTGAGCATGCCAATAAATAGGCGAATGCATTGATAACAAGGGTTGAAAGGCAGAGAAAGTGAGCACCGACGAGTTTGCCCAAAACAGACAATACAAAAGGCAGATGGGGGGAGAGAGGGAGAGAGATAGTAATAGGAGGAATTCCAGAGTGAAAAGCACCACCGGATCTAATAAAATGTTTCCACCAGCACTCTCCTGGGAGTTACAGTTCCTCCTATCTACATGTCAGGGAGGTAACTTATCTGAGGGGAAAGCAATTTACACAGGGATCAAATGCATGCCTGAAAGCATAAGTGACGTTGTAAGCATTGGATTGCCGCTCTTCGGAAGCCAGGCTAAGGAAATAGACGTGGAGGAGGATGCACGTTTATACGCAGGTTAGTGTGACAGGTTTAGAATATATTGGTGATGATGAGATGGTTAGATACAAAATGAGTTCTTCTTTAGAAAAGAAATCTAACATTTATATGCGCCGCATGAGTCCCACTCATCTTAGGGAATATATTTAGTCTGGTTATAGTTCAAGTAAATTTGCAGAGCGATCACTTTGTGGAGAACAGAGAAGCTAGCGCCTCCTTTGCCTTTAGAAGCTCAGCTTTCTTAGGGTTTCAATATTGTACTAGAAGAAAACTTATTCTGCTGATCTCAGTTAGCTACAATAATGGTAACAGCCACATTAAGGCCAATGTATCTGACTAATACAGAGCATAGTGGAGTATATTAGTTAGATACACTGGAGCACAAAGAGCACATTTTAGGGCGGATGCACTCTCAGCTTCACATCTTCACTCAAAGTGAAGATGTAACAGGTTAGCTGGAGAAACAGAACTGACAGCTAAATAAACACGAACAGCTAAAAGAGAGTGAATGACCATCATATCATCTGTTACTGCTACTTCATTAGGCACGGCTGTTCATCTGCTTGTTAATGCAAACGTCTAATCGGCCAATCACATGGCAGCAACTCAGTGCATTTAGGCATGGTGAAGATGACCTGCTAAGGTTTCAAACTGAGCAAGATATAAGTGACTTTGAACGTAGCATGGCTGTTGGTGCCAAGTGTGCTGGTCAGAAACTGGACCTACTTTTGTGTTTGGGTTTACCAAGAAGGGTTTGAAGCAGAGGGCTACAGCTGCAGACGACGAGCACAGCTGCGCCTCTGCTGTCAGCTGCGAACAGGAAACTGAAGCTCAACGAAAGCGGACAACAGAAGATTGGAAAAATGTTGCCCAGTCTGATGTGTCTGCTGTCTACTGCAACGTTTAGACGGTAGGACCAGACAAACAACATGAAAACGTGGATCCATCCTGCCACGTATCAACAGCTCAGACCGCTGCTGGTGGTGTAATGATATGAGGAATGATTTCCTGGCACATTTTGGCCCCTTTAGGACTAACTAAGTATCATTTAAACACCACAGTCTATCAGAGTATTGTTGCTGACCGTGCCTATCCCTTTATGACCACAGTGTAACCATCTTCTGATGCCCACCCTGTCAACTGGGGTTTTTGAACGTGTCATTGAGTTCACTGTACTGAAATGGCCTCCGCAGCGGCAGATCTCAATCCGACGGAGCACCTTTGGGGCGTGCTGGAACGCGAGAGCCGCCTCGTGGGTGCGCAGCTGACAAAATGAGCTCGTTACCATGTCAATATGGAACAAAATCTCTGACGAATGTCTCCAGCTGACAAGTGTACAACATCAGTATCAAAACCCCATCCACCAAATGAGCACTTTTGCATTGTTATGCTGTTTGGTTTGTTTTTTTTTTGTTTTGTTTTTTTTAACTGGAATTGACGAGCCAGGAGTGGCTCTGACTGTGAAACCCCGTAAGGTCGCTACTTGTCAATCAAAAGGTAATCAGACCAAAATCAAACCCTGCTTTATTTTCCACCAGCACTTCAAGGGCATTTCCATTTGTCATCGGGACTCCTGACAGTTGTAAACACCTAATTATACTCGTCTTATGAATCTTTGTTCTTCTTCACTAGTTTGTCTCGCTGCAGTTTGTTGCTGCAGTTATGAGCAACAGGATTGTTGCAGTGGTGACAATGCAAAAAAAAAAAAACCCCCCCAAAAAAACAAGGTAAATTTGTGAGACCTACAGTAAGGAGTAATTACGTGTGGGCTTGTTCCTGCAAGCAACCACTTTACATTACACTCACTCGCGCTTATTCAGTGCGTCCATACAAAAAAGTGCAGCTGTAAGGTATTATATGAGGAGACTAATAGAATAGCAGAATGATGCAGTCAAAGAAGAATGCCAGTGGGCTAACATTGAATGTAACGGACACATCCTTGCAGTAAATTAGACTGGGAATTCAGTGCCTCGTCCTGACTGCTAATGATACGAAACCTTAAGGCCCAGTTGTACTTGGCTGGAGTACAATAGGTACAGCAGTACATTGTTGGCCACGTGCACTGGCTGTATTCATTATTTAAGCCCTGCTTTCTCGTGCGAGGGCTCCATATACTGCTGCAATGTTACATCAGTGGCCAAAGCTGCAAAAAAGATATTTTTGCAGTCTGCGTTCAAGAGCTGGTAACGAACAGCTCCTGATATCATCACTGCTGTGGGACGAACGAATATGATGAATAATGAGTTAAGTTTTTATTGCAAAAGAGGTATTAAAAGAATATAAGACAATCTTGCGGGTGCAAAAAGGAATCAATTTTCTGAATTAAGAAAAAGAGTGATTTCTAGAAATGCAATCTAGGGGCAACGACCTAATAGACGCTCGCAATATCAGGATGGGGAGTGTGGCAGCAGAAGCATTCAACAGAATCCAACACAGTATTTGTTTACTGCCAGTTCACACTGCCGGAGGTTAATAGCAGCCTATCTAAACTCTATTTGCAAAAGTCTGCCATTTCCTGGAGCTCATGAGAATCAGATCCAAATCTTTTTTATATTAATAAGCTGAAAGATACACTTTAAAAACTGTTACAATACTGTGTGCAGTGACTGATTTCTCATCATCTCATACAGATTGCTTGCAGACTGCGGAAATACAATCTACACGTTTTACAAAAAAAACCCAAAAAACTGCGACAAAATGATAAGTATTGGATGTATACACACCTGACGGAGGTTGCGCGTCACACGAACGTCATGCCAGACATTGTCATTAAACCTCCCGCTGGTCGGTTCCACCAGGGCTTCAAAAGCGCCGGAGCCCAGGTTGATGACCAGCCACAGAGCGCCGTTCCTCAGAGACAGGTTGACATAGTCGGCCGACTTCCCCGTGTGAAGCAGCAAGGCGTTCCTCTGCAGCGTACGGAAGGACAGCGTGATCTCGTCCAGGCTACTCTGAATGGGAGTCTGGGATAGGTTGTAGCTGAAGAACTCGTTGCCTTTGAAGGTGGCCACCGACTCCTCCTGCCCTGAGAGGGAAAGAGAAACAGCTTAGATAACTCTTCCTCTCATCCAGCTTAACTTTTACTTATCTACTGGGAGCATTCGCTACTTTATTTTGCTAAAATCGAGGAGGCTCGGTGGGTGATATTAGAGGCTAAAATGAGCAGAAAATACAGCGTGCAGTATTGCTCTGGAAATATTTGACTAAGACCCACTTGAACAGACCATGTGTGTATTTTGAAACGTTACAAAGTCACTATACATTCAGATGAACAAGTGTACATTTCAGCGTGCTGTTTCCATAGTGAAGTTTAAGTCTGCTGAGGCTTTAAGTCTTTTATTAACATATGTGGTGAAAAAAAAATGGCAGCAACAAAGTGATCCTTACTGACAAGTGCTTTCATTGTAGTCAAAGCCTAATGAAGTGTATTCATCTTTCACAAGACCGACATAAAACACACTAGAGCTACAATATTACACCAAACCCTCAAATGAGAACGGTCCTGATCCAGACGTAGGCATTTTTCGCCCTTATTCGAGAAGAATTTGCTAAAAATATACAACGACAGCTGCTTTATGCTTTATTCAGCAGCTTTGTTTCAAATGCCAAACATGGCTAAACATTTAATTCCCACTCACATTCCAGGGAACGTCCACTAGGTAATGTGCACAGTGAAATATACAGAGGAGAACTTCACCAACTGTTCAGAGGGAAGCAGATGGAGCTTGATTAAAGATGTTGTTTTTGTATTTGTCAATGTTTCTTAGAATTCCACATGTTAGCAATTTTTCTCAAGCAACCCCATCAATGTATCCTTGATGGCAAACATCACACGGCACGTAAATAATAAATCATTCTTGACAGCTTACAGCTCATTCAACAGTTATGTGCTAATACACCTTCCACAAGGTGACAGTTTAGAGTTTTCTTGCTTTTTTCCCCCCCAATCCAAGACCTCACAGGCGGCCCTGCTGCACACTACAATACAAAGACGCACTGATTTTTGTTTCGCTTCATAATTCCCGAACCGTTCCAAGTTTAGTTTTTCTGATATTGAACCAAAGTTTTGCTTCGACACAGGGAGTAACACTAACAACTTTACAACACATATTAGGGCTGCTGTCCTTTGCTCTTTATGAGCTACTAAGCAAGCTGTTTCAGACTACAACGATAAGCTGACTCCTTTAGTGGATGCTTGTTTGTTTGCACAGCAAATGTCAGCTTCGGTGCTCGGGGGCCAATTTAAGGCTGCAGGATGAGCGGTCCTGTTAGTCTGTATTGTTTGCGCAGTGTAGTCGCTCAACTCTCGAGCACACAGCTACTCGTTGAGCTACTGGCGCGGAGCATGACTGCAAACTTCCTCGTTTGGCTGACGTTTAAGGTGTAAAGTAGAACCAAGTGGAGCCAATAGTGACAATTACAACTGAAGGGAAATTATAGCACTTGAACTAAAAGTGCCTTTGTGTCATTTTTCATTTAACCTAAAAAAAAAAAAAGGATTTATCATAAGAGATAAACCTTAATGACAAGGAGATCTGCAGCTAAACTGTGCACATTCTACAGAGCGCAATCTGCCTAATAGGCTTCCTGTCATTCTGTGATGAAGATGTCCCCGGCGTGACCCTGAATCTGTCTTGAAGGTCTCTCTTGAAATGGGAGGGGTAGATGGCCTATGTCCTACTGTCTGCAGCAATAATGTTTACCACTCTGTAAAAAAGAAAAAGACAAAAAGGAAATGGTAGCTTTGTTTTGTCGGACACCAGACAGGATTTGGCACTAACTCCGAGGAAATATCTTCAAAGACCCTGGCTGCAGTCGGTACTCCAGCTAAAGATGCTGCTGGAGCAGTTCAGCACTTTATGTATGTTATAGCTGTTACAAGGGTGGTGGCGTCGGAGAGCGAGGGGGGCGGACGGGCCGTCCACCCTCTTAGATTCGCTATAAGACCGTTGTGCTGAACCACGTCTCGATGTAAATGGAAACACATCAATGAAAAAAGGAGGCTCAGCAGAAAATAACAGCAGCACCGACAATCTCTACACGCCTGTCCTGCTTCCCATCTCATTGTGACACGCGCCACCTTGCCCCCACTCCCGTCTCACTATACACCATTCAATCTACTTGCAGCTCAAGGTTTTGAATCCATAAATTTCCTCTAAATTCGGGATACAAATACAAGCGAGTCCTTCTAGAAGGACACTGCTCATGGCCAATCCAATGAAGCGTGCAGCTACAAAATATGGAGAGTGAAAGCATCCTGGATGTTACTACGACACCGGATAAAGCGTAAGATTTATCTATAATTCTGCTGCTGGGAGCTATATGTAAGCTCCTGATGGTCATACCGTGAGGTGAGAAAAAGGGTTCAGCCAGCAGGTGAGAAGACTGTTACTATTAGACAAATTCCAGCTCTCATGCTGCTCATTAATATTAAGGTTTACAGCAGAGCAATTTCAAAATGATCCGAAGCCGGGGGGCACAGATGCAGCTGGTAGCGTTTGTCTGTGGCTCAGAGGTGGAGATGGGTTATCAGGCAGAGTGCGAGCAGGCTGTGGGGCAGCAGCTGACCACCGGTGTGGAGCTCTGTAGGTGGTCATCAAGCTACACCTGTGCCTGAATAATCTCATCTGGGCGCAGACGCCGGCGGAGGAGCGTGGGAGGGAGATATTCACAAACTGCTGCTTCTCAATATCCAGAAGTCTGCATATTTGTGGCAAAACAAATAGAGACTAAGCGTGAGAAGGCTCGCTCATGTACGCTCCGCGAGGCTGAAGGTGGAACAGAGTTAATAACGAATGTTTGTTATAACGTGAGATGGCTGAATAAAGCGTTGATGTCTCGTGTACATCCCGTGAGGTCAGACGTGCGGCGCTGCGCGTTGCCAGCTGTGACTGTGCTTTCCTCGGCATGGAGGGTTATTTCTGCAGATCTCGATTCCACAATCAATTACCAACTTCTTCATTTAAATGCGTGAAATTGAGCAATTACGTTTAGGCTTCATTTCATGACAAATCGCACTGTGGTTGGCTTCAGGACACACTTACTCTATGATGTACTATATACTTTATATAACAGCATTTTTCTAACACAGCAGAGAATATTAATCTTTGTACGAATGAGCACGTAGTGGCGTACAGTATATCCGACCACGCTGTTCGGTCAGATTACCCATTGATTACAGCACAAGCTTAAATTGAACATTATGTTTTTGGTCTTTTAAAGACTAATTGCAACTAGTTTTTTTTTTTTTCCCCCCAAAGTGGCTACTGAAGAATTTAGACCCTAATCTGTAATGTCTGCGTCATTTTCATACGGTGAAAAAACCTCATTCTGCGAAGCATTTTCACCTCCTGTAAATGATCTACGTATAACTGTTATTTGTTCACATATGCGTGACAAGACGCGGATGCTGCCACACCCTCTTTTATTCCATCTTCACCGAGTGCGAGAGCGAAAGATGACATACGAAGCTTTTTCAGTCCACGGCAGCACATTATTCATAATCAGGGATGATTGGGTTGAAAATAACAAAGATCATTAGCGCAGACGCCGCGATGATAACCCGACACCATTGTTCTTTCTGGTCAGACGAGCAATTTTTTTCCAGGGGAACTGGGACAGTGGAAAATACTGTGTGGTCAAAGTGAGGGGGGGGGGGGGGGGTCAGAAAAGCCAAGTGCGTTATAGACAACACTGATCTCCATGGAGACAGGATGATGACGTTTATCTCACAGCGTGTGGAGGAAATGCAAAAGCCTAACCGCAGCGGTGTACATGCACCCTTTTTCAAAGTGCCTATAGTCCAGGTTTCACAGCTTTATTTGAATGCAGTTTTGAAATCATACAATTATATTCAGTATATTCATCACCTGTAAATCATCTAGGTATAACTGTTATTCGTTCACATACGCGTGACACAATGTTACTGCTTTTTTATTTTCCAACCAGAGGACCACGGTGGAACCGCTCGCTGAAAAAAAAAAATCCTCTAATAGAAAAAACAACCTTCCAACAGTGTTTTGTTTTATTTTAAAATCTCCTACTGACGTCTGAGACATCAGTGCAACAGAAAGAAAATTCAATTATGCACACAACAACCTTAAGAATGAAAACAGAGGCACCTTTAGAAATAAACTCCCTTCTCTGCAGACCTTTACATTTGTAAGATGGGATGCCTTTACATTTAGATATATATAAAGATAGAATTTTTGTCTTAATAGTGACACCTGTTTCCTTTGAAAACACCATGAAACCAAATGAGCATAGATGCATTACCTTGGCGAATAACTGCAGAGGTCAAAGGTGATGTTCCAGTAGCTCAGTCAGTGGTCAGGACAAGGGTTTGACGGACAAAAATTGTTATGAATAGTGAGCATAACATGAGAGGAAGCAAAAAACGAATAGGCAAGTATATGACAAAAGAGGAGAGGAAATATTAGTGCAGCACAGTTAACTAAAATGATTTCAGGGGGGCGGGG
>VUQR01023040.1:0-15660 GCA_015108515.1 Hemichromis elongatus | reverse complement strand
AAACTGTTGACACACACACACACACACACACACCCACACACACACACACACACACACACACACACACACGCACACACACACACACACACACACACACACACACGGGGAGATCATGCAAACTCCACACAGCTTGTGTTTATAATTTCTAATTTTAAATTAAAATAATTATATCACATTCGCTCGGCTGTTTTAAAAGTAATACATCGCATTTTCTATAATGAAATAAAGTATCCCTTTTCAATGCAATTATGGCCTTCACTAACAAAACTTTTTGTCATGAAGCAGAAAAAAATGAAAAACAGATTGGTTTACAGCTCAAATTCATCTCTATAGAAACTCGTGTGGCTTGGCCCATGGTCCTATTCTTTGGTAATGATTTCTTTTTTGTCATCAGTCACTTGCGGATATTTACCAGGACTGGGTGGATACTTCAGCTCCATGTAACATTTCAAATTATTTTCCAATGTGGCTAACATACTGACTTGTTTTGTCACGCCTAGTGGGCACAATCTGCATTAAAATGTGGGGTGTTTTTCATCAGACTCTACACTGATTTGCTCATTAAACTTCGTCAAGTGGTCATGCAGACTGGGTTCAGCTGGGCTACGTTGTCAGAACACGAACAGTGCTACCCGTGCCGACAAGCACACGCAGCACACTGCATTCAACGGCTCCTAGTCAAGGTTCACCGAGTTCAAACAATGCTCAAGTGTTATATGCAAACTCTATTTGTTTAGTATCCCATTTAATGAAAAGACTAAAATTCAGACTAGAACACTGTGAAGAAAAAAGGGTAAGCAAACATTTTTCTTTGGTAGCAAGGCTTTGTTTTGGAGAGCCCGGGAACAAACCAAGCAGACATCCGTGACAACAGACACGACCCTGATGATGACACAACGTGAAAGTCAGAGGTGTGGTGGAGCGTTTATGCAAAGATGAGCAGCAACTGTGGTATTAGCTAACCCAGTAGCTGAGCTAAACAGGAGGCTGCAGCTCAGTAGGTAAAGCAGGTCTCCTAATAATTGGACATTTTGGTGGTTTACACCCTTGTCTCCCTCTCCTGAGTTAAAGAGTCCTTCAGGAAAGTCCTGAACTCCAAGTTTCCCTCGATGGATCCATCAGTGTGAGTGATAGTTAAGGCCTTTACACACCGACCGTGTTGCAAAAAAACCTCTCCACCCCATTAAATTAAGAGTTTTTTGGATGTGAATTTGTCGTGTAAGGTAAATACTGAAAAAGTCGGAAAAATCATCCACCAAAAATGTATTGTGAAAAAAGATTGGGTTAACATCATCAAACGACGATGAGCTGGTCCTGAAGTTTCTAAATAAGAACAGGGAGAAACGGAGATACTGGATTCATCCGATTTTCACGAGGAGGCAGCAGCAGAGAGAGCTTCATGGTTTGATCCAGCAGTTGAAGCTGGATCACGACTGCTTTCGGATGTATTTCAGGATGTCAGTGGGACAGTTTGAGCTCTTGTTAGCAGAGTTGGAGCCAAATCTGAGAAGCCAGAAGAATAACTACAACGAGCCAATTTACCTGGAACAGTGTCTACCACTGTGTCTGAGGTAGAATAGTATAATTTTTATATTTCCATATCATTGTGTATTCAATATCAGTGAGCATTTTGAAATACAAGCACCCTCGTTGCTATATATAGTGACCTGATTGGTCAGATCTGTTTATTCACATGTGAAAAATCAGAAAAATCAAGCTTGATGTGAAATGACAAATGCCACACATTCGTCCTTCTAAATTACATGAGCAATGTGGAAGTCTGCATTAAGAATAGATCAGAACGAAAACCCCCGCCTAATTCACTAAATATTTTTATTAATTTTACACGTAGGGTGTGTAAAAGGCCTTTAAAAGTGTTTAAAGGGACAGAATAAAGCAGTGTGGGAATGAATGAAGGTGACTTGTAATAAAAAGTGCTTTGTTTGCTCAGTTAGAGCACAGCAGGGTTATATGAGCACCAGTCCATTTACTGAAGCTCCAAACCCTTCCATCACAGATATGAGTTTAGAAATGCTGTGACACACGTTTTCACAGTTTCATCCTTTAATAAATTTACCTGATTTTATTCTAAGTCCTGCAATCATATCTGCCTTTTTGGTCTGTCATTAAAATCAATTTGGGACAGACGGACAGTCGAGTACAGCTGGGCCTCAGTATGGTCCACACCCTCGAACACGCAAACACATGCGCTATCCAGCACAGGAAGTGACATCATGTACCACTGGCCAAAATACAGGAAGCATGACGAAAGCTTCTGAAGGACATTAGGGATACATCAGCTCTGTATAATCTACCAGCTGCTGCTGCAGATCTCACACCCATTAACATGCATGCACACACACACACACACAGTGTGAGAACCCAGATGTGCTTTAAAAACAGTCCACTTTGTTAAAATAACATATTTTATAAATTGAACATAATTTCTTTAGCAATGGTGATTCACGGCCAAATGTCTGTATGAGAACAAGATTTAGATCTGCAGTGTGGATGAGTGTGTGTGTGTGTGTGTGTGTGTGTGTGTGTGTGAGGGAGAGAGAGAACACACTAGTGCAAATTCCATTGTTCTTTTCATCTTCACTTGATTTATTGACAATGACTATGAAAAAATAGTGAATAAATAGTAAACAGTCGTTGTTTTGGTCTGAACCCATGAGCCCCGTCACAGTCTTTCATTTGTAAAGCTTCAAGAGATTCAATATTTATCAGATTTGGATGATTCATTTGTTCTTCGGGCTTATTTTACTTACTTTCTTTTGATTTATTGCCTAATGGACCAAAATAAATACGTTTGACAATAATTTATTAAACAAAAATAAATGATTGTGTACGCATTATATGCATGCAGCAGGCCTACAGTTTAACTGAGGCATTGGTTGTACAAAAGCCCAATATGGCCAACCATTGGCTTGTGGACTAACATTTTGAAATTCTGAGTTAAAAAGAAAATAAATTCTTTATCCTTACATTGTTATTCATGCTTTTATTTGATCTTGCCTGGATTACTGTAAATCACTCTTTACCTGTCTCAGTAAAACCTCCTAGGATCATGTGCAGCTCGTACAGAAAGCTGCTGCTAGGCTCCTAACCAGATACTCCAGATGTTCTCATGTCACACCTCTGCTGATCTCACTGCACTGGCTTCCTATTAAATTTAGTATTAAATTCAAAATTCTGCTTTTCCCCTCTAGGACTTTGCACCTACCTACATCAGTGAACTTTCCCAGTCTAATGGTGGCACAGAATACAAGACTTTGACTTAAGTGACTGGGATTTTTAGTTTAAGCTGCAAAAGCTCTTTGGTTTGCATGTGGACAAAGACCATAATCATTCCCTGACCTTGGCCAAGTACCGCCATGGCCATGAAAAGGCATAATATTACTTTGGTTGCCAACAAAATCTCAGAAATCAAATTAAAAAGCAAAGCCAGTGACTATTTCATGATTGCTAATTCTCCAAAATTCTGCTTACCTGATGTTGCAAATTTGCTGCACATAAACAGGGACTGGGTTGGTTACGTGCAACTGCAACTGATAATCAGGAATAACAATAGATGTATACAAAGTACGAACATACGCATATTACTTACACTACAGAACGGTTTGGGTTAAGTTCGGGTTAAGACCATGATTGTACTCAGGGTTTCCTGTTATGCTTATGGCTCCATGCGGCCCAGGTTTAACCCACATTCCCACTGGATCAGGTTGCCACTGTATCACATGCGCACACACACACACATGCATGCACATTTACACTTTTCTTGCTTTTATCCCTGTTTGCACAACTTTTTTTTATGACTCCCCTCCCCTCATAAAGGCACACATGCTTTCGATATGTTTTGGCGTGAGTACCTCTCTATCATTCTCTGACCCCTTTTAATTTTACTCCGAGTATGTCTTGCTTCCTTATTTTTCCCTCTGTGTCTTTGTCTCTCCTCTCTGTCTCGCTCCCACACTCTCGACACACACAACAAACGCACCACCACCCTTTTAACTTCTGGCCGCTTCATAATGTCGTGCCTCATAAGAAGCATGCATCAATAACCACAACAGTGCTCACGCACACCACACACACGCAAACAGACACAGAGCGGATCCCTCTGTCGCCCAAACAGCATGCTCGCAAATATTCATGAGAATCGCTAAAAGGCTACAAAGCAAATATGTGTGGTGAACGCCAGGCTTTGAATCTGGGGTCTGCAGTCATTTGCAGGGATGTCACAACTTTGATTTTCCTCATCCTGTCAAGTCATTTTAATTTGTTTTTTTCTGTCTTTCTCATTTTCTTTGTTTCTAACAGTAGTCTTTAATTAAAACCCACCAAATGCATACAATACCTCCTCATCTAAACCCGACCACCATCAAGGACTCGGGCTACAGTGTATCAGTGGAGATTTCCAGAGGCTAGCGCCTGCAGTGACAAGCGCTGAGGGCTCCGGTTGCCAACAAAGCCTTTCCTGTGCCTGTGAACCTCCAGCTTCTGTCTATTTCCATCAGCAGGGATAACAAACACAGCGTAAAGCGCCTGATAAAAACACAAACACGGGGAATATTCCTGAGCCCGCCGCATGTTTTCGCAGGGCATGTCCGAAATGCCACCAAGCCCTCGATAAATAACTAAAATAGCACAGTTCTTTCAATCTAAACATTTCGAGATGTGAAACCTACACTCTCGCACAGGAAGTGTTCATTTACATAACAAATCTGTGTTTTTTGGGACAACACGCATCTGTGAACGAAAACACACTCAACACAACATACTGTTCGACACATTTTCATATCTGCTGAGGAGAAGATTTGTATAAGTGACATATGTTTTTCAAAAATTCATCTTTTACCTTTAGGCTCTGGAGAGGTTTAGGTTCTCCAAAGTGGCTGCCCATTGCTTCCTGTTGAGACTATGGTTCTGCTTCCTGTTAACTATGAACAATTTCCTGGTGACAGAGCGGAGAGCCCACTGCCTCTGAGCTGGCAATCACCGAGCAGCTTTTGATGTATTATTTTATTAGGAAACGTCTTCACTCAGACTCTCAAATGTGGAGGTGACTAAACTGTTTTCTGTCCTCACTTGAACCCGAACTGACAGAGGCTGTCCAAAAAATGTGAACAGAAGGCAATAATACTGCTTGGTGCTTTGATCTGTGTTAAAGTACTGGGCAAAGGACTGTTTTACATCCCCAGAGCCAAACTTGAGCGATAGCTTTTAATTTGTTAAGCTACTTAACGCTGACGTATGAATCATTCAAGCATAAAAAGGCTCCTAACTCAAGGGATGAACCAGTGTTTTGTCTACACATAACAGACTTTGTTAGCATGTCACAAATATACATCATGTGTTTCGGTTTCATTCGTTGAATCAACAAAAAATGTCAACTGCAGTTTGACACGCCTAGCATGTTATTTCTGTACCAGGAATATGATTCTCAAAGTCCTATTATCTAAAAACTTGATGTATCTCAGCACAGTGTGCAGGGTATCCTTAAGAAACTGACAGACTTGAGAAGTGGATTATTAAAAAAGAAGTGGCAGACCAAAAAAACTTTACTGTTGCTCATGACCAGTATCTGAAAGTCATGTCTGTAAGAAACAGTAAAACAAAATGCAGCACGATACGATCGTGCTGCATTTTGTCTTCATTCATAAATGGCAAATAGTTTGTTTTTAGTGGCGTCACTGAGGGATTGCTGAGGCATAATACTCTCTCTAGCAGAGCTTCAGTCCTCTGCAGATGTGTAAGGATGGCCATCTTAGCAGCTGCCATGTATATTTATTTGGGCAGATCTCCAGGTACTTGTTTCCCAATGCTAATCCCTGGCCTGATGGATGGTTGTAACAGAACCATGGGGTGTTCCTCAAAGAAAGAACAGAATCGATGGTCAGAACTGGGGTAAGGATTATTGCAGTGAAATACAGAGAAGGCATTGGAGGAAATGTGCTCTGGAGATCAGGAATCAGAGGCAGAAGATCCAAAGCATTCAGCCAAGACGAGCCAAAGCCTGGACTCAAACTCCAGAGTGTCATCAAGGGCCAAAGAAGCAGATTCATGACCAGACTGAAGGAGCATGAGTGGATCTGGCAGAAGGAATGGGATAAACTTTCAAAATCCAAGTGTGCAAAGCTCATACTCAAGAAGACTCAAGGCTGTAATGGCTGCCAAAGCCTCCGCCTCACTGTCCTGAATATGGATCCAACAAGTTTTCTAAGAAAATTTGTGAACATTTTGAAAAGCATGTTTTTACTTTGTCAATCTGGGTTATTGAGTGTAGTGAAAAACACAGTTTAAAATTAAATCTCGAGGTCTGGGGGCTTTCCAAATCCGCTGCGTGCGCATGTTCCATGTTGGTTTGTTGGTGTGCGAGTGTGTGATTGTGTGTGTAATCCCCTCCAGCCGTTTCCCCTACTTTCCTTTCGCTCAGTCACAGGCCTGGGAAGCAGTCGTGGGGGGGATCTCTCACAGCCGCTCAGTGTGTGTGCATTTGTGTGTGTGAGTGTGTTTAGTGGACAGCTGTGTGGACGGCCAGGAGCAGCCGTTACAGCAAGGACACACACACACACACACACAGCCGTCTCATCACGACATCCAGCCCCCCCCCCCATACTCTAATCACTTCTTCTTCTCTGTAAAGGGAGATGTCAGCTGGACCAAGGAGATCACTGTCTGTGTGTGTACATGTGTGCGCTTGTGTACACGTAACCAGGTCATGTGTTAGGTCGGGTAAAGGGGGAAAAAAAGGCTCTCCATTATGTAGAAAGGGTGCTACAGGTTTATTATAGCAGGGTGTGTGTGTGTGTGTGTGTGGTGGGGGTATGACCACCAGACGGCAAAGCGGTGACCTCTTTCCAAGTGTGTGTGGGTGTGTTGGCTGAGACAGGGTCACATTACATGGTTGAATAAGTGTTCATGTACCATTTACCATCTTGTGCATATCAGCATGTGTGTGTGTGTGTGTGCGCATGTGTTTGTGTGTGCATTAATCTTGCATCTGTGTGTAGGGTTTCAGCCATGAAACATCATAAGCTACAATGCTAAAAAGCTAGCATACAGTTAGAGTGTTCAATTAGCAAAGTTTAGACAGTAAAAAAAAAGGCAAATTTATTCTTTTGCTTGATGCTTGTTTTGTATTTTTCTTTCTTCCGTCTCATTGGTTCTGAATTATAAGCCTGTTCTGGTGATAATACACTTATAGGGAAGTAAAGTCAAGCCTTTTCATTTAAATATTAATTTAAAAAATTAAACTTTTTTAAAATCAAAAGCTCAAAGCTGAATGAAGAAGAGGCCTCTTGAAATTTCACAGACTTTTTTTTTCACTGCCACTGCTGGTAGCTGCTTACAAGTATAGTTGAGCTGTAAGGGGGCTGAAGTCAAAATCAAATTAACACCTTCCTATCTAAATAAAAAAAACTTAAAGAAATACAATGATTTAATTTGCCCAAATGAATATAGCTTACCTGCACAACCCAGTGAGATAAACCACGTAAGGAGGATTTTTCCACATTTGCTATAAAAATATCTCGAGAACCTTCAACAGCTTGTCAGTGGTATAGACGTATTGGCCAATCAAAAGCACACATACAATAACACAAAACACACTCTGACGTCAACAAAAGGAGATAAAGGTGCAGATGTTTGATGTTGCAACACAAACACTGATGCAGAACTTGAGTTTTTCTTCACCCTGGAAGGAGTTTTCCAAATGATCTGTTTTCAGTGATATAAACTCTGTTTATTTGTGGAAGTCAGGCCAAAACCCAGGAAAAAAACAAAGCAGACAAAACAATAGCTGTGTACATGTGCATGGGCCCTTAAAGTGGCCTGGACAGCCTATGATTTTATAGCTACTTGTCAGTCCATCTTCATAAACCTGTATTAAATTCAAGGAGCCCAGCGAGTTGCTCGTCCATCACAGGGCCAAAACAAAGGGACAGACAAGCGTCCACAGAGACACAGGGGGAACATGCACACTCCACACACACAAAGAAAGCTTACAAATACTAATAGTTTTACTCCTCACATTAACAGTTGATCCATTTTGTTGGTAAATTTTAAGTAAACTGTTTTAGTTCTATATCTTTTATAAATGCATCAAAAACGTGGTATCACTGTATTGCAAATGCTAAGTGTGAAATAGTATTCTATATTTCGCTGCAGAAAGGTCACATATGGCTATAATGCTAACAGGCTAACTTGTTCTTAATGGGCTGTATCGCCTTTTTTAAGGTATCGTAGGATAAGAGCAGATATACATCATTTATGATAAAGTTGTGTAATTATTTTCTCATGGCAAGTAAAAAAAAAAAGAAGCTTAGTATAACAAACACCCTGCTAAGTCTTACCTAAGTAGATCTTTTAAGGCTCAGTAAAGTTTTGCAGCCCCATACAGATTTTTCTGGGGGGTCAGTTATTCCTTAAAAATGACTTTGTTAATAGTAAATGTTGCCAACACGTGGGGGAGAAGAATGTAGTCAGAAAACATTCAAATGATGAGCAAAATAATGAAGGTAAGGGATTAAAGTATAGACAATTTAACAAACAAAAAAATGAGAATGTTAGTTTTTCCTGCATATTAGAGACACGTTGTGTTAGAGGAGTAGTTCAGTATTTTGTATATTATTCTCTTCAGCTTTCCATCTACTCCATCATTTCAAGCCAAGCAGCTTTTATCTGCCCTTGATACCACATTTGTCTCTGCATCGCTACCCCGGCTCTACATTTTGCCCATTTCTTGTTGCAGCAATGATCATTAACTGTTTGCTATTTCGCAGCACAGACGGGAAGCTTGGTGTGGGAGTCTTCGGGGGTGGGGGACAGAGGGAAGAGCGCGACCCCAGTGTTAGTGTTGGTGCTGCCACAGGGACCCAATAAAAACAGAGCTGTCAGGAGTGCTCCTGACTGCTAGGCTCTGTGTCAACCCACAGACCAAATAAACAGCAATCAGCGTTGCGCTAACTGCTCTGTGACAAACACACACACACACACACGCACGCACACACAAACACACGCACTGCAAACCGTACAGCTCGGTGAGTGAAGCCATACTCAAACACAGCAACCACACGCATTTCACAGAAAGGCATGCTTATGTGCGCACACACAAATCCACATGAGCACAAGCATGCACACGAATGCACACACACGTCACTCACAAGGCCAAACGCAAACAAGCCGGGGAAGTCTGTCTAATTAATGTTTTGAATCTGGTCTCTGAGTGATGTAATGACAACACGTAAGTCATGCAGTCATAGGCTCTCAGCAGAGTGAGTGTGTGACTTCCCACAGAGCTGGATTTGACTTGCAGTGGGTACAACACACCCACAACATCTCACCTGCGACATTCATGATAATCCACAGGTGGTTAAAGAAACATTAAAACGACGGCTTTAAGATTTTTGGTTTATATAATCCAGATTTTCCGTCAAGAAGGGAAACTTATCTATCGTGTGGGTTGCACAACCTTACTGCCTGTGTGTGACTCTAGAGGTCAGTAAGAAATACTGCAATATTCTTTAGTATCACTGCTTTTGCCATTATACATTGAGTAACTTCAAGTGCCGATTTTATAATAAAGTAATTAGAGAAATACAATACAAACCTGTGTGTCGTACAGGTTATTTTCACCTTAGAGGAAGACAAACAGCCATAGAATCAGGTGTGTGTTAACCAGTGTTGGTCAAGTTACTTGAAAATAGTAATTAGTTACTAATTAATGATGGCTTCTCCAAGAAAGTAATCCCATTACTTTACTGATTACTTATTTTCTAAGGTAATTAGTTACTTTATTACTTTTTAAAAATATGATACACAACCTGAATATGTAATAAAGCAACAAACCTTTGGGCCCAGTGCTATTTTCTTTGCATAATATTATCATATGAAATTGATTTGATCCAACTGTCAAGCACGCTGTTGGAGGGGTGATGATTTGGACTTGTTTTGCAGACACATGACTCGGACACCTCGCAGTCATCGAGTCGACCATAAACAGCTCTGTATACCAAAGTGTTCTAGAGTGAGCACAGCTGTCTGACAGCTAAAGCTTGGCCCAAACAAGCACAGCAGCAAATGTGCAAGATAATGGCTGAAAATAAAATGCAGCTAGAAGTAAAAGAGTCACAGTCGGTCCTGTCTGCTGCATTTGGCCATTTGATTCAGCTGTGTTGGAGTAGGGATGCATCCAAAAGCTGCAGGATAGTAGCTCTCGAGGACTGGGATTGGGCACCCCTGACTCAAATCATGTGACGAGTGGTCATAAACGTCTTGCCTCTGGAGGGAAAATAGTTTGTCTATGAAGGTGATGAATGGACAGTAACATGGTGGAAAAGACAACAACAGTTTTGATTGTAAACGACTGTGTGATCAAAAGAGATGAAACATCACACCATCTCAAACGATTACAAGTTATACTCACCTTTCCTCACCTGACTGATGTCATCAAGGAACAAAAATAGTCCCTGAGTGAGTGGATGGATTTTTGTGTTTAAGATATGCATCATATTAGGCTCAGTGCAAGAAACTGCAATCTAATGTACAATTTAAAATAATGTTAGGACTTACTGCAAAATGTGCAAAAATAATAAGAAGCCAGTGAAATGTGAAACCCAGTTTGTTTAAATTGACTTCCGTTGCGTGTTTCCAGCTTTCCAATCTGAACCGATTCTGGTTCCAAATATTCTCTCGGCCTTGTTGATTAATTTAAAAGCAATGTGAAGATCTGTTTGCTTGATATGAAACCCCATAACCATCCTTCACAATCAGTTCTGTAAGACATTCATGGCACGTCTTCAAAGGTATGAGACGTTGTGACCGGATTCTCAAAAAATGTTTCTCCGTTTAAAGCAGACCTCAAGGAATTTCTGAATGGGGTGTGCCACATTTTAATGCAGCCCCCATGTACAGCAAAGGGATCAGACATCACAAGTCCCAACTAATAGATGTGATTGTTTCAAAATGTCTGCGCAAAGCCTCTGAGAGTGGGCAGGCAGACAAAAGAGCTCCCGAGATCCCTCTGTGATTGAATAAGCACAAGAAGGGATTGGTTTTGTAGCTGCCATAACAAGCCTGCAGATATGACTGAAGTGGTCGCATCTGAATAGGCCGAGCAGACAGACAGCGGAGGTTTGGCCTGAGAGAGAGCGCTATAAGAAGAATAGCAGATGCTGAAGATGAAAGAACGGCCAGGCCTTCACTGGAGGGGGTCTGTCTGAGACATATACACACTCTGCATGGGTTTCGCTTTCTTCAGTGCAAACCCTTCTCCCTTTAAATGTGTTTAAAGTCTGTTTAAATTGAATGAGACGATGCGCTAGCATACATAAAAGCACGCATAACGGATCTGCGCACCCACTCAAGTGCGCCAACAAATACTCAGGATCTGCATCATTAAATGCAGAAATACCATTAGATAAAACAATCTCACCACACAGCCCGTTTGTAGCTTTCAATCATAAAACTTTAAAGCAGTTTCAGAGAACCCGGTCATAATTTCCACAGTTGTCCTTGCTCACATGTAACACACAGCAGGAACTAAACCTCACTGCAGCATAACTCTGTGAGGTTTAGATCACGGGATCTTGAGAGAACATGCAGGAGGCAGCACACATGGCAGACACTTGCTAACGGTGAAAGTACTGGACCGTTATGCATGACTCTCACGTCTTACAGATGTGGGGAGCTGGGAGGTTAAATAGAGGCTTAAGGCTCGATCAGGGTGAAGTTGACGTTTGTTTTCTCACATGCCTCTCTTTTATGTGACGTCTAGCAAAAAAGACTGACTGCAAGCTAACGTTTTTCCATGACGGTGTGAGCAAATTTAAATTGCTTGAAAACATATAAGTCCTGCTCATTCTCATTGCTTTTGGCTTACAAATGTGAGAATGAAATACGTAGGCTGCAAGCCTTCATTTAAAGTGTTACTTAAGCATTTACCAACAATCAGCTTGTACATACATAGCACCTTTCTTCTCAGGTGAGCACTCAAAACACGTCTCAGTCACCCAGTCATATGGATACAGCCTAGGTGCTGTTTACAGGTACTCAAACTGCCATCCATCCATCCATCCATCCATCCATCCATCCATCCATCCATCCATCCATCCATCCGTCCATTCATTTTCTACTGCTTATCCAGGTTTGGTCATGAGGGCAGAAGTCTCTTCCTGATCACCCAGGGGTATACAGAGTCATTCCCAGCTGAGCGATATAATCACCCCAGCAAGTCTTGGGTGTGCCCCAGGGCATCTTCCTGGTAGGACATGATTCGGGCATGTCCCAGTCAGATACCCGGATCACCTCAACTAGCTTGTTTCAATGTGGAGTAGCAGTGACTCTACTCAGAGTCCCTCTTGAATGACTGCACTCTTCATCAGTGGAAGTCTGAGAGCTAGATTCTCCTATTCGCTCTGCACACACAGGCTTGGAGCTGAAGTGAAATAAGATTTAATCATACTGACATCAACGAGTGTAATAGAAATGTACCAATAATGTCCAAAAACATGTCCAGAAATGCCTTCTGGAGGTGCCTCTCTTTCTCCGGTCTAGTGCTTTTACACATTCACCTAACACCCCAAAGATCTCCAGTTTAGGGATCTTTGGGGATGCGTCAGGAAAGTTGTCCGGCGTAAAAAAGCAGAAACAAAACACAATAATAAAATGTACCCCTTTTGAATAGAGAGCCCCTTCATATATTATTCTCTCTTTATCGCCAGTGACAGGTAAAGTCGTCTTTTCCCTATGCTCTCCCCTGCTGATGCTGAAAGGCAGGCAGACAGCAGTCCCTGGTCGCAGCACAACAGCCCAACCGCTAGGATCTACCATTTCCTTTGGCGTGTCTCCTGTCGCAGTCGTTCCCCTCCTATACACATAACACACAACCACAACACAAATAACTACACACCACCGGCCCCCTCTGGAGAGATCAATTTCACAGGATCGCACAGCGAGCTCCGGTTCCCAGGCGCTGCTCACGCGGTCTGCAGACTCAGACGGTTTCTTCACACAGCCTGACTCCTGACCCGCCATCATTACGGGGGGTCAGAGGACCAGCAACCCCTCGCTGCAGCAGCAGAAGGGGGTGAGGGGGGCTCTGCTCTACTGCTCCATCCAAAAACTGCCAACATACAGGAGGGGGCCCGTTTTGTTCTCTCGCTTTCTCGTCCTGGGGTCAAATGTCAAACGTTAAAACATGTTTCAACTGTTCGAGCTTGTTATCGAATTAGCGAGTAGAAATGAATGATTAGAAGTCTGTGTGCATTAGGAGTGTGTGTGAGTGTGCGTGTGTGTGTGAAATGTGTGAAAGCCAGTGTTGTTCACCGCCTCACATTTCAACATACCTTCCTGTCAACCACATCAGTGGATGAGATCTTATTCATATCCAGCCACAAACAATCAACTTCTCATGCTACTCCTGACTTCTGTCACATGCTAGCAGCTTGTCCTTTCTCTGATCTCAGCTGTCATTCTTGTACGTATTCCTATATTATATATAGCTACACCAGTATATGAAATGTCAAAACAGGTCAAGATTAACTGTCTGCCAAGGGCACAAGGCCCATTTGAAAGTGTGACCGGGTCAAACTCAAAGCGAATAATCACCTCAGGCCGAGATGAAAGTTAAATAACTGCCTTTGTTCTCTCTGACTTTCTTTCTCACTGTCTCCTCTCACAGTGACCACCCACCAGGAGTTTCACTGATTCCAGACATGAGTCACACCCACCCCACCCCCCGCCGCCATAAGAAAAAAAAAACAAAACAAAAACAGCCGCTCCACTTTCCATTTTGCCTCCAGATTAAAGTCAGACATCGGCGATTGTGACCAGCAGGTACTTTTTGATTTGACTTGACAGGATGCAACAAATGGGAGTCAAAAATACTGAGTTCTTCATCCCACCCACCTGTTGAATTTAGATATCAAATGTTCCAGACTGAGGATTAGCACACCAGCTAGAACATCAGAGAGCTGCAGATGAAGGGGTGTGTTCAGGTTGTCTGTGTTTCCTGAACAAAAAAAAAAAGAAGTACAAACTTGATCCTTGTAACATATGTCCACCAGCTCCCTGGACTGAGGCAGGTGCCTTCACAATCAAGCTCATCAGGAACTCTTTCTAAAACAGGCCGACTCACTACTTGATCCAAGTGATTATCCTACACGTTTTCTATTTCTTAGAAGAATTGTTGCTATATTTGATGCTATTCCAGGTGAAGAGGTTAAAGTTGCACCAACAATTTTAGTATGAAGAACAACTTTGTTATTTGACCAGTGTGTTTCTGTTTGTGGCCATGTAGGAATTCAATTGAAGCATAAAAAACATCAATTAATGAACCTGCTGTCAGGTGAAAACGATATAACTGAGCCCAACATAGCTGAACTTCCTTATTTATTAGTTTATTACTTACTTACTTACTCATCAAAGCACCTGTAGTATTCAGTCTCACCACTAGGAAGCCATCTCGGTAAAGCTTTGTGCCAGTTATTTAAGGCTTGGAAGACCAAGCTTCCTATCGTGAGTATGGGGAGAGTTGCAAGGTGGAATTTCATGCTGCCGTTTCCTCTTGTACATTTCCAACTACTTCTTTTTCTGCCTCCGTTTTTCCAATTCACTGGACGAGAGGAACTCCACCAGCAACTAGTTCTTGGTGTAAAAATGAGAGCAACACCACACACATATATATAAGTGTAGTGTACATAGTGGATACACTTTTTACTCCACTTGCAGACATCAGTATATAATATTTAAACTTCTGCCCATCTTGATTTCTTGGTTTGGCTGTAATAGGAAAGATGATGGGCTGTGTAAGAAGAGTGGTGGGTTAGTCTTTGGCTTTTTCGCCTCGGATTGCTCTAAATGCCATGTCTCTGCCTCCTAAAGTCTACAGCCCATCTGTTGACAGCGTAAAAAGTGATTCACATGTCACCGGTCAGATTCTAAGCTCTGGTAGCTGTGGAGGGAGCCCTCTTTTGGATTTCCCACCCTATCATACTGTGTCAGTCACACATTGCTCCCATTGCTCGTCACTTCAATCAGCTGCCTCAAAGATGAGATTAGTTTAAACCCAGACCACAGCCACTTTAAAAATGTAATGGATATTTTTACGTCACTGACACTCCAGACTCTCTGGCTGCTTTGTCACTGCTAGGCTCTTCATGTCAGTCCACCCCATCCTATTGTATATGTATGTAAATTCTGGCACATATTCACTAACATCAAATATGTATTAATTCACAGCTAAAAAAAAAAAGTCCCCAACCAGTGCACTTAATACTATAAGTTTGAGTAGAAAGCTTTCCAGAAACAAATGCACCACAATTTTTTAATATACTATTGTTTTTTTTAAATACGTGTATAAAAATCACTGACTGCTTAAAGTCTAGAACCCATGGACAAAATCAGATGCTGTGTTTCCTCCTTTAAGATGCTCTCCTAGCCTTTTACTGAAGCCACCTTCAGCTTGTTTGTCTCTAGTTTTGTCCTCAGTAAATCTACTGGACTGAGATCAGGTGGCTGACATGAAGAATATCCCACTTCTTTACCTCGAGAAACTCTTGGGTTGCTTTTGCCGTTTGCTTTGGGTCATTATTAACTTGCCCTGTGAAGCGCTGCCCGATCAGTTTTGCAGACTTTGGCTGAATCTGAGGAGACAGTGTA
>VUQR01023039.1:0-12127 GCA_015108515.1 Hemichromis elongatus | reverse complement strand
AGGTCACCTACTGATCAGAAGGTTGGTGGTTCAATGCCTAGCCCCTCCAGTCTGCATGTCCAGTATCCTTGGGCAAGATACTAACCCCAAGTTGCTCTCTGATGCATCCATCGGAGTGTGAATGTAGTTAGGAAGCACTGAGTATAGAAAGTGATTGGGTGAATGTGTCCTGTTGTAAAGATCCACCTTTTAGTGCATCCCAGCACACTCACTCACTTCACCGGATGCACCTTGTTTAGTTCTTTCACCTTTGATTGGGGTGGTGCTTGTCCTTAATTGTGCTCACCTGTCACACGTTATATAAGGACTGCATTCACCTTTGGCTCACTCTTTTCTTCATTCCCACACGGGGCGGCAGCAGAGGTGAGGTTCTCTTTAGATTTTGATTTATGTATTGTTTAATGTCATAAGTAACTCTTTAGGTTTTGATTTATGTATTGTTTAAGGTCATGAGTAACTTAAATCTGTTTTCTTTCAGCATTGGCAGTCCGTGTGTGTCTTTCCTTATTGATTGTGAGAATAAAAGTAGAACCTCGTAAATGACCAAATGACTGCTTATTCTCCTTCTAATCGGATGAGCCCATGATGGTGACTAATTAAATCCTGAGCCTTCCTTCCTATAAAACATAACTAGTAACGATAGCTCAGAGCTGTAGTTCATGTTAAACCAGGACGTCAACTTTACTGTCTGTAGCAGGAAGTGGCTGTTTGCTGTTTGGCTAGCTGCACTGAAACAGGAAAATCCAGCTGTTAGCCGTGATGTTGGGGTTTGTTAAGCAGTTTATCAACGAGGACCGTGGAGCAGAGCCCCCATCGCCTGTTAAAGCAGATGTTCGGCACTATTTTAAAAGGTGACAGCGCGCACATCAAACCACAAACACAACGTACTGAAGACAACATCCGTCAGCACCTTCCCCTCCTCACAGCCTCCTTCGCCCACGCTGGGCGTGGCCCTGGACTCTAATAAGGAGATCCGGTCGGAGAGGAAAAAACAGAGTGTGCCATCTCTTGTTTTTCCTCGACCTCATTCCCCTGCAGACGTGCTGGTGGGACTGCTGATCGTGGGGTGATGAGCATGTAGTGTTACGTGAGGCTTTATTTTATTGGATAAAATAGCTCTGATTGCATCAGCTGATTGCCCTGCTCGCTACTCTCAGCCGGTCCCCACCATCGCCTGGCTCACACACCTGACCTGTCCTCATTCGTAAAGTGAACGCTTGGGCCGATTTGCTGAAGCCAGCGTCACAGGCAGAGGCACACCTGAGTCGGTGTGAGCGGATCCTGTGCGTTCAGCGTTTCATGTCCCCTTTAAAGTGCGTTTGTCTGTATTGAGATGCCATTCCCGCGCTGTGGGTGTGGCTGTGATGATGTCATCGTGTATGCTGCCACAGATGTTTTACCTGCTGAAACATCTGTTAGAGTCACTGAGAAGTGCGCAGGCTGAGAGTTCGCTCGCATCGAGTGTTTGCGTCGCTGAGCCGGGGTCAAGCCTGCGGTCCAGCCCCGGGTTCTTTTAGAGGCTCGACAGACCAGCTGACAGAGTCGGCGAGCTCCTGAATCGAAGGCACTTGCAAAGCTGCGTCTTCTGAGATCTGATCTCTGATCAGCCGTTGGCTGCTCTGCTCTGACAGGAAGTCTGCTTCGGTCTTCCTGTCGGTGACTCGGCCAACCTCTCACACCTCTACTTCCTGACGGCCCCCCTGTGCGGTGGCGCCCGCCGTCGTCACGGTGATGTCGAAGCAGGTCTCCATCATGAGGCGGGACTTGCACAGGTTGACGCAGTCCTCCAGCTCCCCCGTGGCCTGAGCCAGAGCCTCCAGGTACTCCTGGGACTCGCGGTCCAGGTCCTGGTCCACGTCGACTGCAAACACGGAGAGAGCGATTAGTCGTTGAGACGCGTGCGGGCCGACGTTTGTACCACGACATCACCGCGCTGCCTCAGCTGCTCGTGCGCAGCGTCTTTGAATGCTTCGCCCTGACTCGTCGGCGAGTTGAGTTAATGACGAAGCTGAACTCTGACGTTTCTGTGCATCATCGTCACAGAGACGTCAGAGCCCGTCTCAGACGGCTCTCTAAACGCTGAGTAATCTATTACACGTTGCAGCTCATACTCACACTCTCCGCTCCACCTGCTCGGGTGGAGCATCAGCCAGCTCTTGGCCTCCTCCAGCTCCGCCTTCAGCCCGTCGTGTTTGCTCTTCAGCTCTCGGATCTTCTGCTGCCGCTTCTCCAGCATCCTCAGCCGGGCGTTGAAGTAGAGCAGACCCTGTGGAGCGAGCACACAGTCAGAGCCTCGAAACGCACACGCCGGCTTGTGGAGGTGAGGACGAGGACGAGGAGGAGCGGGGGGGATTAGCACGAGGCGTCTCCTAACCTGCTCCGAGGCTCCAGCCTGTGCCTGGCTTTAATTAGGAGTCAGCGTGGTGCTAATCTGTGATCAGAGGAGGATTAAGGACAGCTGAGGACGAGCAGGTGACAGAGAGGTGGATTCATTACAGCTACCCCTCAGAGCGCTTTATTCTGAAAATACTGGCATGTTTTTATTGTGAAAGTCTGTAAGTGTGGGCAGCTGAGCAGTAATGAAAGCGTTCAGATAAGTGATCTGAACAGTAACTGTGTGGTAATGTTTCATGTGCAGCTGCTCCTCAGTGACACGCGTGACAGACTGACTCAGGCGTGACCGACCTCGGTGAGGCCCACGGGACGGGAAACCAGGGAAACCAGTGAATCAGGTCTCGGTGTCAGCGGCAGGAAAGCCTCGTTTCATTTAGAGCTACAGGACATTTTGGGGAGAACATGCAGGTGTAAAATACACATGAACAGAAACAGCAGGACAGGAAGCACCTCCCACAGGTGGAACAAATCCAGGTGAACACATGAAAGCACGACAGGCAGACACAGCGTGAGACAAAACTCTGGGCACAGATGAGCGACATCGCACGGCCTCCATGTTGGCTCCACACCGGCCGCCCTCTCTGACCTTTAACCCCGCACGCGCGCCCTCCGGTCAGATCGCCGAGGTCCTCCAGACCAGGACTGGTTCTGTGCTTTGGGTTTCGTGGCATCGATGGTTTGTTTGTAATGAGCTGCAGGACTGAACGTGTACTCACCTTCTCCACGTCGTGGAACGTCTGCGGGGACACAAACAGAGAGACGCCGATTACTGAGCAGCCGTGCGGACGATGGGAGCACGTCATCGTCCTCACACACACACACACACACACACACATCTAAAGCAGCTAAGGCGGAGCCGTAATCGCACGCCGTTATTTAACCACCACCTCCGGGAGGACTCACCTCGGATCCCGTCAGCGTCTCCTTCCTCCTCTGCACGCGCTCCACGTCGTCGATCTCGTACACCTTTATCTCAAACGGCTCCTTCAGGGCGCCGCCCAGAGGGGGCAGGTCCACCCACTGACCACCCACCTTCCTGCCCAGGGAGGTGGTGTCCGGCAGGGGGGCGGGGATCAGCCGCCGCCGCAGGAACCCTGCAGGAGGAAAAGGAAGGAGCTGAAATAAGCCGTGATCAGTAAATGCAGCAGACTGTGTGTCAGGTAAAGCTCACGGCTGCAGGTGTTTGCAGCTGTGGAAGCTAACCTCGGACTCAAAGGCTGGTGTTGGAACACAGCCGGCTGACTCACTCAGTTCAAGCTGCAGTCAGCGAGGACGTTAGTCACACCTGTGCTTTGAGCAGGTACCTGAGTCAGCCTCAAGGAGCTGGTGATGTCATTAAAAAGACAGCCAATAGCACACAGTAAACTTGCAGAACGCGTGTGATGAAGGGCAGGTGTAGCACAGACTGCAGTTATGAACAGGTAGCAGCTAGCTGGCTAACGCAGTAAACCCCGGTCTTTGTGTGTGTGTGGAGTTTGTGCTGGAGTGTGTCAGGCAGGTGAGGACTCGGGGCTTACCTGAACTGTAGTTTTATCCTGTATTTACTTTGAATGTGTCCATAAAACCTTTTTATGTAAACTGTGACGCTGCGTTCAGCAGCAGGTGGTGATGGACCTGAAGTCACAGCTGGAACCTAAATGCCCTCCAGGTTGTGTCCAGAGGCGAGCCAGTGAAATATCACAATACGCTCAATAAAGCTCGCTGATGTCAGCAGACAGCCCACACAGCTCGTTATTTTTAATTAGCCTCGTCTTCTTCCTCCTGCGTCAACATCCATTAGTGCTGCTGATCAGCTTTTAAGGCCGCTGCCGTCCACCTGAAGACCCCACTCGTATTTTTAACGACTTTCTTCACGCGGCTGTCAAATTAGGTTCCCGAGTAAAAGCAGAAGCAGGCGTGTGCTCCACAAACAAAAAGCCGTTACGGATTATTAAAAACATCCCGGCTCGCTGATGAGGACTCAGACATGGTGACAGATGGAGGAGGAGTGGGTGATAATTGGACTTGGATATGTACACCGGGAATCGTCCTCGTGAAACATTCATGAGGCACAAATGAGTCGAGATCCACACACCGACGGCAGGCGGATCACAGGAGCGCCGTTCCGTATGCATCAGGCCGCCGGCCCGCGTGCCGCACGAATCGCAATCAGCTGCTGTGAGCTGGGACGCAGCAGCGGCGTGCCACATGACGCGCCCATGTCGGGTTTTTCTACAAAGACGCCGGCTGAGAGATAATTTCACACGCTGAGATAGGGAGGAGAGCTGCCTTTGATAGACGCTCCCACAGCAACAGCACCTGTACTCTCAGCATTCACGGGAATATTGTAGCGAGCCGCCATCATCACACTCTGATGGATGATGGAAAAAGCCATAAATATGTTAATATCTCAGCAGAGATGAGTTTTACGGCTCCTTTGCTTCCTGAGTGGATGGTCGCAGAAATAGATGCTGAATGTGAAATCTGAGCTGTGACTTTTGGCCATCGGCTCTGATGATTTCGCAGGTTATTTAAATAATATCTCACTGAGATGGAAAAGCTTCCACGTTCCTCCGCACGAGCCGCAGCTTTATAAAACCCAAAAACCTCTAAAAGAATCAAAGCTTTAATCTGTCACGTCTGTGTCTGCTGTGAGCGCTGTGTCCTGTGTTTGCAATGATGAAATAGTGAGTGAAGCGATTCTCTGACTGCTTGGTTACCGTCGCTGGAGAGGAAAGGCTCATTTATGTCTATGTGAGGCTAACGTGGGAGCGACCGCGGCCCGATCCGCTGACACACGGGGGAGGGGTGGACAGACGCTGCTGTTTACGCGGCCCTTCATGGAACAGCAGCAGGTATGCCACACGTGTATTCATGTTGGGACAAATCTGCACACACGCCAAGCTCCTTTTTGCACAGCACACTGTCATTGTTACACTCGTCGACTGCACTGTTGTGTCTTTGCTGTTCCGACGGGCCCGTGTCGATTGTGCGTCATGTGTAGCGGCAGGCTGCTGGAGGAACGCTGTCGCTGTACCACCACACATGGCCTTCAGCTCCGGCTGAGCCTTAGAAATGAATTCATGTTATATTCAGCCGATGAGCTCATCATATGCGCTCCACATAGACGACTTTAAGATTTCTGTTTTTGAGGTTTGATCACTGTAAAAAAAAAAAAGAAAGGGGGGGGGGCTGTCAGTTACATCACTGGTGGTTACTCACCGTTTCCTCTCTTCTTGGGTGATTTAGAAACTCGGCTCCTGTTTGATGAGGACGCTCCGCTCTCGCTCATGGAGTCGTGCGCCGAGGAGGTGCTGCCGGTTGTCTCGCTGTCTCGGATCATGCTCTCGTAGCCGCTGCTGCCCCCGCTGTGGTAAAACAGGGCGGTGCGTCCCATGGCGGGGGGCAGCTCCCCACTCAGGATGCTGCTGTTGTCGCTGCCGTGCCCGCTGCTGTAGCGCTGCGGCCTCCGAGGCGCCGTGATCTTGCTGTAAGGTGATGGCAGCGTTGCATTGAGGGGTGATTTGGTGATGTTACTGGTACTGCTGCCAGGGATGTCGCTTCCTGTTACTCCAGCTACCAAACCACCAAACATCTTCCTTTGGCTACCTTCAACTAGCTCACTAATCCGGCTGTTGGCTGCCCTGCTAATGGCCTGCTTGGTGCCCATGATGGTGCCTCTTCCTGTCTTGGCTACCGTTCCAGAGCGAGACGGGGACTTGCCATTGGGAGGCAGGTTGGCGTTGCGTCCAGCTGCATTCTCTGGAGGTTTGGGGTATGAGCTCGGGCTCTTGGAACTGCTGGCAGACAGCGTTCGAAGCTTCAGTCCACCCGAGGCTGCTGCTCTTGATCCGTTGCCACTGCGGACCTGCCCCAGTTTGCTGGTAGCTGCAAAAACACCAGCTGGAACTTGAGACAGAGAAGCGGATGTGGAGGCAGATGCTGGGACACTGAGTCTTGGCACTGATCTGTTGGACCTGCCATTTCCTCCAGATGTAGCACCAGTGTTCTCCCTAAACAGCTCAGGTTTGGACCCAGCTAAGGTTGGACTGTCGCACCTCTCCAAAGACATCAGACTCCCAAAGTACCTGGAAGAATCTGCTTTGGCTCCTCGTGTCTTCAGGCTTGAGGATGTCCTTGCAGAACTGTGTTCAGTTTTTAAGCTGGATGTCCTGTGGCTGAATGAACCGGCTCTGAGCCTGACGTGCACTTCGTCCTCTGAGGACTTTCCAGTGTCGCTGCTTGTTTTTAAGGCACTTGGAGACAGCACAATTCTTAATTTTTGTTCTTGACTCGACTGTCTGACAAAAGGAGCAGAAGGAGAGATGTTTCCCGATCCAGACTTCGTGCTGCCCTTTTGTCCATTTGCCTTTTTTCCCAGGGATAAAAACCTGAGTGTACCGATCACTGATGCAGCTTCTTGGGGCGTGGAAACGGTTCCTAAGGTTGTTGCGCCCCGAGTGAGCCGTGGCAGTTTAATGAGAGTATCTCCTCTCCTGCTGCTGGACTTCTCACAGCTATCAACAACCCTCTGAGATGAAAAAGACATCTGTGTCTTTGGTGGGCGAGGTACACTATTGCTGTTCCCTCCGGACCTCTTGGAGGAAACATAAATCACGCCACTTCTCATTGGCTTACCTGCAGAAAGACACTCCGCCTCTCTGGGATCAAAATAACTGCTTGCTTGAAGCAAAACATCATCCTGCCCGCCTTCCTGTCTGCTGCAGTCCACAGCTGCAGATGAGGTAGGCTTGGTTTTCCTGGGAAGACTGGAATGGGTGTCATGGCGGGGAATCTGCGCTGACACTGCTGAGTTCAGGGTATTGGCTCTCAACTTCAGAGAGCCTTTGAGAAAGGCTTTGGCTGACTTGGGGGAAGGAGGGCACTTGGTAAAAGATGGTTTGCTTGGGGTAGCGGGGTCGCTGTCCAGCTCTGAGAAACCGACACCGCTGTCATTTAAGGAGCTCTTAATGCCGTGCTGTAAGAACGGCTGTTTATGGAATATACTCGGTGAGGTCAGCAGACCAGCGTTCTCCATCGTTTTATCCCTCAAACAATGCCTGTTTTGTGAATGAAGACCATCACCTTCAGCTGATTCACAAGGCCATGAGCCAACAGATGACTGCTTTTTGTCATGTTGGGACAGTAAACGTCGTTGGTGTTTGGCGCCAACATCAGCGTCTGGTCCCACAGCTCCTTGTCCAGAGGTGTAAGCATCATATTCATCATTAATACTGCTGATGATGCTGACCGGGCGAGAGCCAGCAGCTAACGCCTGCGGAAAGCAGTCAGTGTTAAAGCTGACGAGGTTGGAGGGACGACCGTTATCTGGGACAAGGCCGTGAGGGAGCTCCTCTATAACTGTGAACACAAGCTCGTCCTCTCCATTCAACTCCACGGGCTGCTGCAGAGAGATGGTGGTCCTCAGGAAGTCCCCATCCAGGCATTGTCCTAACAGGGAGGCCCGGAGGTTGTTCACCTCTGTGGGGTACCTGCTTGTGTCCGCGTTAGGGTTTTCAGATTTGGGTGGCTGGTCTTGCCTCATTGCTTGCTGACTCATACCTACAGGGGGAGTCCTGCTGAGAGCCTCCCCAGGCCGAGGTCCCGTCCTGGTTGTCCTGGGTAAGGACGGTGAGGCCAGCGGCTTGGGTACAGCTCCTCCCAGGTAGACCTTCTCTCGAACTACAGGCTCTGAGTCATGGGTTGGAGCCCCCCTTGACTTTACAGCACATGGCTGAACATAAGTGCCTGAAAGCTTCTCTCTATCTGCTTTCGTCCTTTTGGACGTCTCCATGAAGCCACTCGCTAAAGGTAGTTTGGGCTGATCCTGATCAGGTTTATCTGTGCATGTTGTCAGTGTGCTCTCTGAGAACCTGTGGGAGGAGTTCTTCTCAGATTTGGGTGGAGACGTTGCCTCTGCTGCTTTAAGAGGGCCACTCTGAGCCTTCAGAGCTACCGATTTGTTCTCTGTGCCGAACGTGGCCGGGCCCTCACTGCCATCAATGCAGTCGAGTCTCTCCTGCAGTTCTGCAAATGTGTTACACTTAAAGTGGTCACCGTCGGACTTGGGCGCATCTTTGACTCGCTTTTTGTTCAGGGATGGAATGATGGGAACAAAGGAAGGCGGGCCCTCGTTGTCACTCAGCTCTCGGTCTGAGATTGCCGTCCCTCCCGGCCCGACGTAGATGACGGTGTCACAGGAGTGCTCGCTGCTGGAGGAATAGTCGGGATCGCTCGAGAGTAGCAGCGGAATATCCGGGTCGAGGGCGACGGTCCGAGGGTGGAAAGGTCGAAGACGAGGAGGTCGGCAGGATGGGCCTTCCTCACAGGAGCTGTCCCCTCCAGACGAGCTGGAGGTGTGCTGCGAATAAAAGAGAAATAACACAGAATTGACCTCCTAAAGCCAGTTGGAGCATGCAGCGATCATGATGTGAGTGCCTGTGCACTGTGTTACATTAAAATGAATGTGGATGAGATTTATATGCTGCTAACTCTGGTTTACAATCTATAACATACAAATACAGCGTGTCAGTCTGCCTAATGAGGCCCATCCCTGATACTCACTGGTATTGATCATCTATCAAACCATGGTAGGAAAACTCAGTGAATTATGAGCACATGACTCTCTGACCTGATTTATATTATAGAAGCGAGCGGTTTATTGTTATCGGCCTCAGGAAATCAGTGAAAATTCATTCAGAGGCCAAAACGTTTGGAAATCCAGAAGAACGATTTGAAGACTTCGATAACTGTTAAACCTCAGTAGGCCCTTTGACTTTGCTTTGCCTTACCTGTTATAGATGTTCAATGTTCAGAGACAAAGACTTGAGATTTAAACTCGAGGTGCAGTTTTCTGTTAGCTTAAACCTAACAACCATTAGAACCTAATCTCAGTCCTCTTTGAGAAAAGGGTTTCTGTATTGGCGAGATAATAATCGGTGTGCCAGAGATCCGCCACACCGAGCTCCAGAAAGAAAACCCGAAAAAAGAGGAAGCACCTTGGACTTCTTCTTCCTCATGCGGTGGATGCGGGAGGCCAACTGCATCGTGGTCAGTGTCTCCATGTAGCCCGCCGGGGAGTCGGAGATGTGGGCGATCATGGTGGTGCGGCAGTTGATGTTGCCCAGTGATTCGCGGAGCAGCATGGTGAGCTTGCTGTCCCTGAATAATACATAAAGAAACGCTTCGTTAGCCCAAAAAAGAAGACGTGCCGCAGGCGTGAGAATCCCCACCGGGCCGCAGATACCATTCATTACACCGCGCAACAGTTGGGCACAGACAGGCAAAAAGGAGTAGGAACCATCTCTCATTTGACATTAATGAAGCCCGCTTTGAACTACACGCCACATGTGATCCAGAGGCAGACTGAAATGTTCATGAAACCCTGCCTTTGAAAAGACCTGGCCTATCGCTACAGAAGACGGATCAAACACAGAATTTACATACTACACTCTAAGCTTGTTCTCCTTTGTAACCCAACACGAATGAACTCCAGCCACCGACTGACCCAAAACATCATGTCCTCGTTTAGGGGTTCACTCATGTAAATGTGTGAAAAAACGATCTTATTAATGGATGGGACTGGAGTGTCAAACAACTCGAGGGTGGCTTGTCATTAAAAAACATTCAAACAAAAAGACATCAAGGATTCCTCCATCGACAGGCTCGTACGTTGGTCTTTGAAGCCTGTGGATGATAAGTGATGAGATTCACTCCATAAATAAAACATGCTGACGGCTTCACAAAGAACAGAAAAGGGGACGAAGGATAGAGAGGGGGTGAAAGTTCACCGATAAAGAACAATGAGCAGGTGGAAGCGTCCATAAATAGGCGATAAACAGACCAAACACACACATCAGTTATCATTACTATTCATCAGCATAAACAACCATTTAACACTGACTGAAAGCTCATTAAAGCTCACAGCCTCCCCCCCCCGTCCCCGTCCCCTCTGCCCTCACAGAGATCATGGGTCCATCTGTTGTTTGGCTGCTGACCTTTGACCCCGTTGAGCTCATTAAAATGCTCGCACCTGTAGGGAACGTGCTTGGCTCCATTGGCGAGGGCGAGGATGACGTTTCCCAGCGCTGAGAGCGACAGACACTGACCCCCGCCCCCCTCTCGGGTCCTGCTGATGTCCGTCTCGCAGCTGCCCAAATCCAGGAGGTGCAGGCGACTCCGACCGGACACTGCCATGCAGAATGGGAGGGCGTTAGCGTATGACGCCACCTGCTTAACTGATCATTAGTGCTGAAATGACAGTCTATCGATTAGTTTATAGACAGAAACAGAATCAATAGCTTTGGTAATGACTTATTGGCTGCTTGCAGTGATTTCTCAGGAACAAGCAGCCGTTAGGGTAAAGACGTCTCTTCCTCGTGTGTGAATGATAGGAGTCATGTAATGGTCCTGTGGGCTGTAACTCTGTGGCAGTGAAGTCCTGGCTCTGCTGCATTACTAACTAAACGTGGAAACATATTTACGCCTTTGTGCATGTGCAAATGTTAAAGATCTGGACGCGTCCCGGCTGCATCCAGCCAAGCTTCAGTATCAGTCCGATCTCACTTTAACTGCCTGCTCGTTTCATTAATTCAGGGTAATGATGGCGAGAACAATCAACCGGCCACATCAGCAAGATTTAGAAAGTGCTGAGCGCCGCTGAGTGGACGCTTTTCCACCCGCCGCCCTATGAACACTGCAGGACGTCGAGCCGTCCGGCCTCGTTAGCCATGCAGATTTATTCCAGCATAAAAGCCCAAAAACTGAGGAAGCGGCTCTGCTGACAGGTAGACGTGGGTGGAGGCGGCGTTAGCGGAGCTGCTCTGCTTGTAAACACTCCTGTTGAGCATGTTGGCAATTCAACACCAAGCTAATTAGCAGCTACAGGTCTGGAGTGTGGAAAAAAAAGCTAACGGCTTGAGCTGCCAAGTTTCACAGCTGCACAGTTGCTAACGGGGGCTTTTGTTCTCGTCTCAGGGGTCAGAGCCTCTAACCTGCTGATGAGTCTGCAGCTGGAGCACGTGTGCAGGTCTGCGCACTGCTGGGAGGTTTAAGGATCATCACGTCTCGCTTCAGCTGAACCAAAGAAGCCTTCAGACTTCATTTAGGGTTTTCTGTGTCATGCTGGGTACCAGTTTCTCTTCAAAGCGCGCTGCTCTCCGCTCCTCACACTCAGCACCGAGCTCACCGGCACCTTCAGAAACGTCCGTGAACATCTCAACAGGTGGGGAGACCGAGTGCAACACTAATGCTAACCATGGAGAGCTCCCCCCGGCCTGAACAT
This sequence comes from Hemichromis elongatus, assembly GCA_015108515.1. Taxonomy (NCBI): domain Eukaryota; kingdom Metazoa; phylum Chordata; class Actinopteri; order Cichliformes; family Cichlidae; genus Hemichromis; species Hemichromis elongatus. Next base: position 471 of record VUQR01023039.1, on the reverse strand, counting down.
CTCAGCCGTTTCATCCGACAGAGCATCTCCAGTTACTCGCCTGACACCGCGTCAGGAGTGAACCATGCAGTGGGGTGTATGTTCCTGATATCAGTTCCCTCAGCGATCTCTCTCTCAGGTGTGAATTTTAAAGGATTTAGGTTTTATTGTCTGAGGATCTGCTTCCTGATAACAATCATCATGAAAAGAGGAAGAAGCTGAGAGACTGGTTTGAATACTAATCCGTGGAATAAGGTGGAGATTTAATGATTCTGGCACGGTCGACGTGATATCCTCGTGTTGGCGTTGTTCCCAGATCATCATAATTCATGTTTTTCCAGGGTCAACATTCCAAGTGACCAATCACCTGCGACTTCGAAAGACCCGCCTTGAAACTAACCCTGACCCTTTTGATTCATAGATTCAGCACACAGCCATTAGTGTAGGCCTCTTAGTTCAAATGGTCTTCACTTATGTTTGTAAAGTGATGAC
>VUQR01023038.1:7039-29575 GCA_015108515.1 Hemichromis elongatus | reverse complement strand
CCCCCCCCCCCTCCCAGGTTCTGTATGTGTCCCACCTGTGCTGCCATTTCTTTTTAATTTATAATAATGTTAGTTCAATTTATTCCAGCTACTGTGAGCCTATCCCAGCTACCATAGGGTGAGAGGCAGGTGCACCCTGCACAGGTCGCCAATGTAACACAGGGCTTGGTTAAAATAAATAAACAAAATACAAACCCATCCATTTCCATAAACAAATTCTAAAAAGGAACCCACATTATCATGCTTATGGTTTGTTATGAAGGAAGAAATCTACATCCTATACTGTACTTTCTAATGTTTGTCATGAAGCCTAGAAGAAATGAACCAAGTTCTATGAAACCGTAAACATTAACTGAACTGAAGATTTGGAGAGTGTATACTAAAGGTCAATGGTGTCTGCCATTACCCACACCTATAGTGTGTTTACTCAAAGTGGAAGAGTCAAAGTAGCCTAAATAAACACAATGAAATGCATTGCATGTCATAAACTCAGCCTCAAATAAGATGAGACAAACTTCACAGTGTTCAGTGTCCAAGTGAAGTCACTTGGGTGAGTGATTATATGTTTCTTCCATCTAAAAGAGGCTGCACAGTTCTGAAAATAAATAAATAAAAATATTTTAGACCTACAAACAAGCAGTAATTGAAAGCAGCTGAAGTAAATGCCTGGCACGAAATAAAGCATTTTGGTGATGTCCATAGTTTCATCCAGTTATTCATAACTATCCTTATATTTAAAATTGTGTCATGTTCATTTAGTTTTAAGCCTTCTGGAAATAGAGGGCAATATGTAAAAAAATGGTTAGAACTCTTAACTTAACAACAAGAGTCATGTATGGACATATCAGTTTTGCAAAATGAGGTAACTTGTTTTGCAAATCAACTAGAAACCGCAACTGTAGTCTTCGGATTTTACGACTCTGACTACAAGCCCCATAATCCACCTCTTAGCAGCTTACCAGCTTTCTTTAGGTTCCGTCCAATTGTTATTGAGTTTCCTACAATTGACACAGCAGCTAAGGCATGTCATTGGTTTCTATGTGGTTTCCAGGAAGTGAACGCCAACGATCTAACCACCTCCCACATGTGAGCCCCCGTCGTTAGCACCACGCGCAGCGTGTAGAGGAGAGAGAAACCGGTCGGGAAAGCAACGTCATTCCTCGGACCACCGACTTGACGTAGCGCAGCAGACAGAGAGCGGAGCGGAGCCGCGTTGTCCGAGGCAGGTAAAGTTGCAGTTCAGTATATGCCGATATTCATAAGGCCTAAAAAGCTGGCAGTTGGTTTCCATATTGTTTCCAGGGGAACACGAGGAAAGTAGGTCGTATTAGATAAGAACAGGGTGGACGCTAGGGCCTGGTAGACTCTAGGCCTGGTTTCCCCCGCGCTCTGCATTGAGAGACACATCCCGGTTAGAGTCTTTCCTTTACGGTCAGTCCAGCTGCCAGCACTGGCAAGGTGCCTTAACGGACACCGCGCCACTAGTTTGGAGAGGTACACGGTTCAGCGATAAATGAATCTATCCGATAACACTGTAAACAATAGTCAGTTTGTTAACCGGCGAGATCAGCGCAGATGTTTAGCTCTTCTTTTTCCACGTCTTTCAGGTGCTGAAGCGATCACAGCAGAAAGATGGCGGACGACCCCAGCGCGGCGGATAGGAACGTGGAGATATGGAAAATCAAGAAGCTGATCAAAAGTTTGGAAGCTGCCCGTGGGTAAGTAACACATTTTTGTTGCACTACGATTTAATTGTCTAGCCGACAGTACTTGTGTTTAAGGGTTCTGGTGATTGTGTAAATGTATACCGCTGCAGCAGCTGGAAATGGTATAAATGGGGCCGAATTTGGGAGTGGTTAGCTTAGCAAAGCTAACTTAGCTAACCGTTGCTTTTGCCTGTCGCTAGTTAGCCAGTTGCTAGGCGCTAACGAATGTCGCATTTAATCTCCCTGGAAGTTGAAAACATTGTTTATTTTGGACAAAACAGATTTTATATTTGTCAGTATTTATATGTTGTGGCTGGCATTCCGAAGACTTTTTTTTAGTTCAAGCTAGTAAGGGTGATGCTAGTTTTGTTGCTAATGAGAACCGTTAATAGACGTCATCTTTGGAAAGAGGCCGGCATGGGTTTAAACAAAAAAAAAAGCACGTTGACGAGAAAGGGAAGGCCGGCTAGCTTGTAGTTACAGTTTCACATGCTGTGTTACACATTTCTTTAATCCAAAACGTTCGTCTGCTCTTTTTACGCTTAAATCATACGACAGAGGTTCTTAATTTTCTTTGGAGTCCACTAAGTTAGTCACCTCATGGCAGCCGAACTGCCTGACGGTTCATTAAAGCGTTACCCGTTTCAAACTGGTCAGAGTAAAAAGAATTCGAGATCCGTTGTTGGCCGACAGAGACACTGTGGGCCTCTTGAATTATCAAACAAGGCATGTGAATGTGGGTGTTACTTCACTGGCTTGTAGCTTGCTCTGCGACAGTTTGACGTCTAGTGTTGCGCAGAATTTGCTGTCCTGTGCTCCCCTGCCTGCCATGTCACACACCCATTGACTGTTTGCCCTACATTTATCCAGCCTCTTCTGTCTGGCTGTGTGTGTGTGTGCCCAGTGTCAGCCTGTACTGCTGTGATTCATCATTTGTTTGGTTGTAAATGAAAGGACAACAATGCAAAGTAGCAAGGCTTAAACTTAGTCCTTGTCTCAAGGGCAAAGATTGTGTACTGAGTAACTAAAAGCCCACACCATTTGTCCCTCAACCTGTCAGACCATGTCAAGGTGATATTTTGCCAAGAAGTGTTATTTATTTACAAAACTAAATTAGAGCAAAGCAGAGCATCTTGGAGGTAATTACATGGATCAACTGGTTTGGAGTAATCAAAGTTGGTTATTAGTATGGCCTTGATATTGGGTCATACCAGTTTCATCATGACATACCTAGGAGGGGCATAATTGTTAGTTTTTCAGTCTCTTCCATGACTTCTTGGCTGTGTACAAATGCCGTTATATGCACTAACATTACATCCTCATTCTCTCTCTAGTAATGGCACCAGCATGATCTCGCTGATCATCCCTCCAAAGGACCAGATATCCAGAGTGGCCAAGATGTTGGCTGATGAGTTTGGCACTGCTTCCAACATTAAGAGTCGAGTCAACAGGCTCTCTGTGCTCGGGGCCATCACCTCTGTACAGCAAAGACTAAAACTCTACAACAAGGGTATGCATTTAAAAGAATACCTATTTTCTTCTGGGAAATGCTAGTGGTTCTTGGGGGTAACATAAAAGAAAAAAATTCATATTGGCATATCATTGTACAAAATGGATTATCGTAATATTTTCAGCTATTGTAGTGATGATCATTCCAAGGGGGGTTTAAAAAAAAGACAACTTAAACCATAGGAAGTATTTACTTTGAAAACATTCAGCTCCAGTCCTTCTTTGAATATTTGTCTGATATGGTCTCTGGCTATTTTCTTCCCTTCCCAGTGCCACCCAATGGCTTGGTTGTGTACTGTGGTACAATTGTGACAGAGGAAGGCAAGGAGAAGAAAGTCAATATTGACTTTGAGCCTTTTAAACCAATCAACACCTCCCTGTACCTCTGCGACAACAAGTTCCACACCGAGGTGAGAGAATTTCCTTAGTGTTTTGATAGATGTGCAAAATATTTCTTTTAGAGAAACTCTGTGGTATGTAAACCTCACCTTGGTATTTTTATTATTCTTTCTGTCTTCAACATTTGTATGATCCATTCTTCCCTCACTACCATCCTAACACAGGCATTGACGGCCCTGCTGTCTGATGACAGTAAGTTTGGCTTTATTGTGATCGACGGTAGTGGGGCACTCTTTGGCACACTGCAGGGCAACACCAGGGAGGTGCTGCACAAGTTCACTGTGGACCTACCCAAGAAGCACGGTATTGAACCAGAATGTTTAGAAAATTAATGTTCTCTTGACATTGTCAAGTTGATGTTGGAATTTTTTCTTGGAAAATTGCTAAAATATTATTTAGTGTCAGCCTGCGTGTTTCAGAGTTATCTTTAAAAAAAAAACTTTTTAAATCTTTGCTTGGCTCTTTCAGGCAGAGGAGGACAATCTGCTCTGCGTTTTGCTCGACTGAGAATGGAGAAGAGACACAACTATGTGAGAAAAGTAGCTGAGACAGCTGTCCAGCTCTTTGTGTCCAATGACAAAGTTAATGTGGCAGGAATGGTCTTGGCTGGCTCTGCTGATTTCAAGACTGAACTCAGCCAATCTGACATGTTTGATCCAGTAAGTGTGATGTAACAACATTAATTTTGTTACACAAATGTCTCACTGCAGTCAATAAATGTGCTATATCAAAAGGCTTGTCCACTTATAAAAGTTTTTGTTCCAAGTTTTATTTATATATATATATATATATATATGTATATGTATATTTTTTTTTTTAAAAACTAATATTGTAAGAAATAAACACTAGTATTTTTGTAGTAGTGTTAAAATCTTTACATAGCATTGGCATCTGGAAAGATCTGTAGGCATTTGTTTATCTCATCTATCATTGAAAAATGCAGTTTTGGCAACTGTGTGGATTTCTTTTATAGTGGTTCATTTGAAATACTAAGTTTTATTTTTAACTTGGCATGTGATGTTTGCAGCCATACTATAAATGGTGACTGCCTTCTTTAATTTACCAGTAAGCCACTGATATAGCTAAATGTTATGTCTTTACAACTAATAATGGAATGTGGTTGCACCAACAAAGAAAGGGGGCAGATATGAAAATCTGCATATCCCACACTTTACTGCAAGCTTTGGTTAGCAGTTAATGAGTTTGAGGGACTTTCCAAGGCTTCAGGGAATATAACCAGCTGCGTAGTCTATCATTATTGTCAGCATATTTATTGTGGTAGCTTTCTCCATTTTCTTTATCTTGTCAGCATGTTTACTTGGCTCTTGAAATTTGATTCCTATGGTGTTTGCATCATAATAAGTTAAAGTTCCTCATAACTGTTTGATTTCTACAGAGGTTACAGGCCAAGGTTCTGAAGCTAGTGGACATCTCCTATGGAGGAGAGAATGGTTTCAACCAGGCTATTGAGCTTTCAGCGGAGGTCCTGTCAAATGTGAAGTTCATCCAAGAAAAGAAGCTCATAGGTGAGTGTGGGTTTTTTGTTTTGTTTTGTTTTTTTAGGTAACAAATCTTCAAACTCCTGTGGTGCTAGAGATTTTCCTGATGATTGTTCTCTCTTTACAGGGCGATACTTCGATGAGATCAGTCAGGATACAGGGAAGTACTGCTTTGGTGTAGAGGACACACTCAAAGCCCTTGAAATGGGAGCTGTGGAGATTCTTATAGTCTATGAGAACTTAGACACCATGCGTTATGTCCTTCGTGTGCATGGGGCAGAGAGCAACGGAGCAGAGAACGGTACACAAGCCACTACAGTGTTATCTGCTGTAGCTGAGACAAAAGGCAGTAAATGTGTTGAATGGTGATCCTACATTTCTGAGGTTCTTTCTTTGTTTTTCAGATGAGAAGACTTTGTACTTAACGCCAGAGCAGGAGAAAGACAAGTCTCACTTCACAGACAAGGAGGTACGTGCTGCAGAAGGGGAACTGATCTGAGTTAAGTTGGACCCATTCCCTGTGCTATAACGCCTTATTAATGCTGATTGTGTTTCTAGACGGGGCAGGAACATGAGCTGATTGAGAGCATGCCACTGCTGGAGTGGTTTGCAAACAACTACAAGAAATTTGGAGCCACGTTGGAGATAGTAACAGACAAGAGTCAGGAGGGGTCCCAGTTTGTCAAGGGCTTTGGAGGCATTGGGGGTGAGCACACTGTTGTTTAATAACTGTTGAATGATGGGTCAAAATGAAGTTAGGAATATGTTTGATATATGTGATTCAGTGATTATTTCATCTTTCGGTTGTTATGATGATCTATTAATTGTATTATAGTATAATTCATGTATTATGCATTTGAACATAGTAGCAGTAGAGAAGACAAACAATTCCTCTTCTGCTTAATCTGATTCATGCTTCATCTTGGTACAGGTAAGGCCTCAAGTAGAGATACTTGTGGCAATTTAAATTGGTTTAGTAGTGTAATACATTTAATGAGCATCTTAAAAGGATTTGTGCTTTTCATGATAAAAACACCATCATTCCAAAACCCCTCAAAGCTCTGCGGGGTCATTTTGGCCCTGTCCTGTGACAGCAGAATAATTACAAGTAATACTTTTTTTTGTGTTTTGTTTTTTGAAGTAGTAGTAGTTAGGTTGTTAATTTTGATCTAATATTTTAAATCTTTTAGAATTCAGTAATAACATATAATACCCAACACATCTAAATATTGAATTACTGTAGAAGAAAAATGTTATGAAAAAGTTTACCCAAATTTTGGGTAACAGATTTGGGTCGCTATGCTAAAACAAAAGCATTTATTAGAAAAGAGCGCTATTATGAAAAAAACTGAAAATTGTAAAACTTGTTACATCAGTTTTACAATTTTACATTTTTTTCATGATAGCTGAAATAAAACAATTTCATACATTAACTATTATGAAGGTTCATCGCAATCACCTACATCTGTCTTATCCATCATCCACACTTTTCCACCTCAGTTTGTAGCTCTGCAGGCCTGGGACTCGTTCAGTTTTGGTATTCTGCTCTCGACTTTGCTTTTTATTAGCTCAGTGTAGATTGCCATACTCAGGGTTCTCTGCTCAGTTCAGCAACCTGCCTGGTTCTCCACGTTCCACACTTCTCCGGCTCCATATCCTATCCACGACCTGTTCAGGCTTGCAGAAATTCCTCATCTTCTGTCCAACTACAGTCCCCTTTATATTTATCAGTCATATCAAGCCAGCTCTGACTTATACAGTCTTCATATCAAAAGGTGTGTAAATGATACATGTTACTAGGCCATAAGGCAGGGTGAGTGGATTTTAAATTTATTTCTGTTGGGTCAAAGTGACATACTAGGCTGCGGTAGGTATATCTTTTTATTCCACACACCCCTAAATGAAGATTTAATGCATTTTCAGGTAAAGTCATGAATTTTTTTCTCTTTTTTTTTTTTCTTTAGATTTTAACAGTCTAAAATGACCCCCTTGGCAGTTCTAATACTAAAGTCTAATGCTTTGGCAGAAAAAACATGAAGTTGTCAATGTTTAGCCAAAACAAGTTGCCATCATACCACCTCTTAATCTCTCATGTTTGTATTCCCCAGGTATCTTGCGGTACAGGGTGGATTTCCAGGGCATGGAGTACCAAGGAGAGGACGATGAGTTCTTTGATTTGGATGACTACTAGGTAGTCTTGGACTGATATTGGGAGAAAAAAATGAATGAATGAAGAAATAAGGAAATAAAAATGCCACCTCTCTTGCAGCAAGTGAGAGGTGCAACTGTGTTGACCATATATATGACAGACACACCTTCCAGTTCACCTGTTGCATACACAAACTTGCACATACTTACACAACAAAATGCATCACACAGGCCGAAGAGGAGTGAGATTTTCTTTCATCCAGAGAGGGAGAAAGCCCTTCCTGAATAAATCCCTGCCTTAGAGTGCTGGTTCCTTCCCCTAGTTGGATTGGACTTGACTCAATTTTGTTCTTTTCTTTTTCTTTTTTTTTCCTATTTTTTTCTTCCTCCCCTCAATTTTGAATGAACACAACAGCAAGTTCCCAGATTCCTCGTTGCCGCTAACCCCGGTCCTAAGATGAACTTTGGATTCACTCCTGACATACAGAAAATATATTTTCCTTTAATGCGTCATCATGTCCCTATCCTCCCTCTCCTCCCTTCTATGCTTTCTCTCTCTCTCTTTTTCTTTTTTTTGCATTTCATTTTTTTACTGGTAACTGCTGCTGTTGTATTTTATGAGAGTGGGGGATTTTTTTTACCTGGGTTTCTGTAGAGAAAGGGGGACAAAGTATTAAATTTCAACTGCTGAAAACCATTGCTACCTCCTCATCTGCTGTGGTCTCACTCCTGTGCCATGTCATTTAAAAGGCTGCCCTTTCCCTGACAACAAATTGATATATTGAAACACTCCTTTTGTGAGTGACACGTGACTTTTAGAGAATTTAGTTGTCTCATTCAATCGTCAGATTTGCTACGTAATGTTAAAATTTTCTACATTTGAAATTGCAAAAAGCAGTAAAATCACGTCTTTAATATAGCTCTTCATTATAAATCTTGGCCTTTACATGCAGTCATCTCTTCAAATGAACTTAGAAATATCCCGTGTACACATTGGATTGCATTTGTACATTTATCTGACCGCTTTTATAAATCTAAATTAATTAAAAATCTAAATTTTTCATTGCATTCCTGCTGACAGTTTTTATAGGATGTGTTGGTCTAGAAAATGTGCGTGCCTAATAGGGGAACAAGGGTAGGAGCTAATGGCCATGTTTTCATTCATAATGCAAAGAGCAGAATTCTTGAGGACATGTTCCCTTAAGATTTGTAAAGAATAACCTTGGTAAATTATGCCTTAAATTATAAATATAGCAAGCTGAGGAAGTAAACCTACACTGGTGAATGATGAGTTTCAGGCTCCAGTTGCTGAGAAGGCAAACAAACTGACCTGCTTATTATGGCATTAAAAGAGTGATGGCGTAATAGACCGGAGGGTTGGGGGTGTGAGTAATTCAAACCCATACACTTTAGTGCCTGAGGGATTCACAGGAAAGCAACAACAGTTCAGCTAGGGTGAAGTTATCCCAAAGATCCTGGTTTATTGCCTTGTCTGGATTACTCTGCTTAAAAACAAAACAAAATCTTAGACCAGGCTTTCCTACATCTGTCTGTATTTGTGGAGTTTCATGTTTTAAGCTGCAAAGTTAATTCATTATCTTATTGAACTGGTTTCCGGTTGTTATAATGGTTGTTAGTGGTTCTTGTTAGCACTTTCGATTATCTATCATTACTTAGCTGAATTCGTTTTAACCATGCATGATCCTTTTGAGTTTGGTAAAATATGTATTTGGAAACTTTAAATTCAGCTTCATAAAGTATCTGTTTCTGTCATGCCGCATATTTAAAATAGCCATCATCCTGCAGCATCTCAGAGGAAAGCTATGCGGATGATTGATTTTGCCTTGGTCTATTCGTCTTCAGGATAGCAACAGCATCTTCCATCAGTTTGCCTTTTTGTTTGGGGGAGTCACCGGGGAAGCCTCGGTAGCACGGCAGGCCAATCAATAAAAGGCAAAGAGGCGAAACTACGCCCGCTTAGCCAAAATCTGCCCAATCGGCGTGTTATTAAAGTGCATGGGCGTTACCATCCCCCACCCACCCTTTTCACACTGCCCTACCAAAGCTGTGTGGCTGAGCGAAGTGGATGACGTCTCTGAATTTGCGGGCCGCCGACGCAGGGCTGGGTTTCCATTTTCATAGCGAGTTTCGGGGGGGATCGTCAACATGGAGCAGGAGATGGAGGACAAAACAGTGGAACTGGTGGTAAGATCTTTTGCTATATGACATTATGAACAACCGAATGGATCGCTGTCAGTGTTTTATTGAGGAAATTGCCGAGGCTCGATTCGACGGCAGGAACGAGCTGAAGAGACTTGTCGGGAGAGGTGGAGGAAAAAGGAGGGGGAACCAGAAATCAGAGGGAGGGCCTGAAATTATCGATACATTTTGCTACGAATGCTCCACATACTGGTCGGATTGATTAACAAGTCCCAGACATCTGTCTCTGATAAATGTAAAACATGTGTTGGTTTGGGTACAGTTTGTACATAATGGGGAATTTAATAGGTTGATATACAATCGTCGGTCGAAGGCAGACGAGAATTCTTGGGGTAGCGTTTACTGCGGTGACGCTGCGCCACTTTAACTGGGCCCTGTCTGATTCTTAGCTAGCCGCCATGCTAATACTGAGCAGAATGCCGTGAACTACGTAAATTTACGGGCAACGCGATGTTATATCATGTAGTTTTAGGATAAGACAGCTTACTCGGTAAATGGTGTGTCAGTCACATCTTTAGATTTTAAGTGAACGTAGCTAAAATCATAACAATGCGCTGCCTGTGTGTTTATATTTTTTAAAGTGCGTAGAAGGAAGTGTATTGCTTTTTCATTCACACAGCGTTACCTCCACTAGCGAGCACTAGCAATAAGCTTAATAGATAGCATGCTAAATACGCTACTTGACACAAATTCTACATTAAAAACAAACTATGTCTAGACAAACTATTTTCGTAACCACAAACGTCACTTAAGTCGACGGTATTATTTTTAGTTTTAGTCAGTTAGACCTTACCAAAAACTATTGGGTTTATTATACATTGATTGTCTGCCCCGAATAACTAGCCAGATAGCTAACTGTAGCGACTAAATGCTAACATTTACTCTATGTGGTCAAAGTGGTCGCAAGGAAGACGTCAATTAATACGAGGATCTGATCTGTTTTGTCAGCGACAATGACCTTTAAAATAATTTTAGTTTACACGTGTTTGAAAGATCTCTCAACTATCAAGTGTTACTACTGGAAGGAAGGTAGGGAGTAGGCCTAGTAAATAGTCTTATATTGCTTAATAAATAATTATGATATAATCCCTTTAAGTTGGAAAAAAAGTTTCGTAAAAGAGAAACTAATATGTTTTTGTACTAAAGAGTCACTTGCTTAAGCAATACCGGTGTCTATAGCCGGTGTCAGCCAAAAAGTGATTCCCCTTATGTTTGTATTCGTTTTTATGTCTAATATACTTGGTAAGTGTGATGTAAAGAACTGATGTATTTTGCAACTATATAAGTCTTCAGTATTGTACCTACTCTTTGTTCTAAATACAATCAATCTAGTCCTTTTTTCCACTTAAAACATATTTCTAGAGCTGGTATGTTATTTGTTGTAATATCTGTTGCCTTCTGGGCCACTTGCCTTAAAACAACGGATTTTTAAAGAGTAAATAAAAATCACAAAATTGCTGTCAAAAATATTTGATGAATGATAAACTATATGTCAACAAGCTATTTACAACATTTTGAAAATCAGCAGGATTTTTTTTCCTTCTTTGGCAGATGATCACTTTTTGGTACAACATCCATGAATAACTTAAATTATTCCTCAATAATGAAGAGAGAGTCATCTTAAATCGGTAATCTCACTAGGCATCACTAAACGGCTTAAAAGTTTATCAGTAAAAATTGAAGGTTTATATTACAATGTGGGTTAAAAAAAAAAAAGTAGAACTTTTGTTGGTTTGAGTAATAATTTGGCCTTTAAGTTGAAGAAAATGGTAAAACTTGTAACTAGTAATAAAATATAAAAGCTATTTATCATATATTCAGCACATGGATTTTAATTCAACGCTTGGTCATAATTTTTTGTCACAAGATGAGATGGGGGGGGGGAAGCTTAACACTTGCACTAAAAGATGAGATAAAGTGGAGCATAAATTGTTTACCTACACAGAAAATTGAGAATTTTGTCTGGGTTGTGTCCATGTATTTAATTTAATTTAATTTATTTATTTGTCCCAGTGTTATTCACTAACCTCTCATGAGAGTGGGGATGGCAGAACAGTGGGTGGGGCTCATGTCAAAGCCGGAGTGACATTAATTGACTATTGATACCATTGCCCCTCCCTCTCCTCTACCTATCCCCACCCAGTTCATGTCTAATAATGCTTCCGTGTGTATGTTTATCAGTCTGTATCTGTGTGTGATGGGGTGTGTGTTCCTGCGCTCACCGTGCCAATGTGTGTAGCTCTAATACTGGTTTTTCCCCCTCACTATCCCCCACCTCCTCTCTTCCTCCTCTCTCTCCACCTTTGATGGTTACACGCTCACTTTCTCTCAATTTTAAACTAAACCATATTTATTTATCCATTCTTTTTGTCCCGTTGCATACATCTGCACTCCACTTGTCTTGCTCCTCACTCCCCACCACTTCCATCCATCTATCCATTCATTGATCCATCTATTCACTCACCCTTTTTGGTTTCCACCTTCCAACTTCCCTCATCACCCCCCTTTCCTTTACTTCCCACGTCTCTCTTGCTCTTCCCTTTCTCTTCCTCCCTCACCCTGTCCACTTCGTTCTCCTCCTCCCTTCCTCCCTTCCTCTCTCTCTTTCACACAGTGCTCTGTGCCTCGCTCTCTCTGGCTGGGCTGCTCCTCGGTGGCTGAGAGTTTGTGTGCACTCAGGTGCCTGCAGAGCATCCCCTCCACCCGGGCTCACAACCAGGTTCTGCCTCTCTCCTCTTAATTCTGCTGCTCCTCCTCCTTTCCCCTCCTCCCTTGCCATCTCCTCACCCTTCACTTTTTCTTCGCCCACCCCACACAACTCCTCATACCACCTTGGTGCCCACAAGCACCCACTCACCCCCTCACCCTCCTACCTCCTCACCCTCTGTTGTCCTGTCGTCCCTGTTGGAATCACTCTGCTCTCGGGTTCTTCTTTGGTGCCTCCTCAAACACTCTCTGTTTAAAAGTAACTTTATTTATACAAAGTATAACATACTACTTTCAGATCTTTTGAAAGAGAAAGATGATGTTGCCAGTCCTTTGTCTTATTTAAAAAAAATAAATAAATCTGGATATACAAAGTTTTGATAGTAAACGAAATCCTGAGTACTTTGGTATGGTAAGAGAAAGGATGCAGGGGTACCAGAGAATAACCATGCACTGAGGAGTATTGTTTTCTCTCCTTCTACCTGGAGGTGTGAGGGACGAGGTGGGGGTTCTCCTTCAAGCTCTGAGAGGTTACATGTTTGCTTGCTTGCCTGCCTAACTATAAACATGTGTCTATTTTTTTGTGTGTGAATTTTATTTTTTTAGCTTCTTCTTCTCTGCATGATCATTAACACTAGCAAGACCATCATGACTTCTTGTCCTGTCTGCTTTGGTAATTGAGAGGACCATTATGGCTTTTTATACCGTTTGACTTGGTACTTAAAAAAAAAAAAAAAGACCAAGTACCAAGTCTTGGTATTTGGATCTTTTTGTGTGGTTGTACTGATTGCAGCCACTCAGTTCTGTTGATTTTGCTCAAGCTCTTCCTGTAGCAGCATCACCAAAAGATGGTTATCTGCACTGAGCAAACTTGCAACAGCTCACACTTGAAGTATAAAAGAATTAAGTAAACAACAGTGTCTACATGACCGTGCAAGCAGCTTTCAGGATAGCGCTTGTTTATAGTCCCAAGAAAACTTTTCAGCTCCTGAAAAAAGCTCTTACAGATGGGCTTTTATAATATATGGACCAACAGGTACACACTGTAGATTTGTTCCCCCCCTAACATGGCTGTTTTCAGACAATACCTATGGGTCATTCATCACCCACACATGTACACAATAGCTCTCACACTCTCTGTAGTAAATCCCTTGTGTATCCCCAGGTTCCAGACAGAAAATGTATACATTTAGAAGTATCACAGCAAACATACAAATTATATTGATGAGTTGGTGTGTTTCAAATGTAGAATTTTAGCTGTTTTTTCCTTTTTTATTTCTGCCGAGTGTACAGTTTGTTTTAAGAGCCTGTTAGTTCAGGAATATTTTTTTTTATTTCATTTTTTAAGGATTAATCTTACAGAGTAAAAACAAGCCTCTTAACATGAGCAGTTCAAAGTGTATTTTGAACAACTCTAAATGGTAAACCAGGAGCCCCAAGAGTACAGTTGGTCTGTGATTTTGCTGGATGTGTCTAATTAGTGATAAAAATTAATGTTGTCTGCCGTTGGCTTCCAAATAAGTATACATATTCTAAAGAGGCTAATATTTTAGTTGAATGTACTTAGAGGATGACACTGAATATTTATTATTTATCTAGTTTTGAGAGCCTTTTCCTCTCATTGTCAGAGTTGTGGCTAAAAATGTTAATATTAAAGTTTCTATAGTATGTTTGCAGTCCATTTACAAAAGATGCTAGAAACAGCTTGGGATCTTATTTTCTTTCTATCGTTTGTATCTCTAAGACGGATATCTCTTTTATTGCAGTTATACCTGAGCTCAGTGCCAGTGACATACCCAAGATTTTACTCTTTAATTTCCTGTCCAGACTATTTGACCCACATCGCAGACAAGCAAGAGGATAGATTCTTTGTTGCAGTGCTTTGTTTTTTCTTCTGTTTTTTTCTTTCCTCACTTCGTTTGTGTGTATGCACGGCTGTTTGTGCGTGCACGTCTCAGAAACTTGATGGTTACCCCTCCTTGGCTGTGTTTGTTGCAATTTTGCATCAAGCGCTATCCACACTGCTGCCCCAGCTCTCAAAGTGCCTTTAAAAACAGACTGAGTATGAAACACTAACCTGTGGCACGTCTTTGTTTTGTTCTTTATCCACAGAACACATCAGGGATGGAGTCACAGAACCTGGTGGACGATCTGTCGCCAAAGAAGAATACAGTTCTCAAGGTGTGCTTTATAACAGTATTTCAAATGTACATACAACATTGTATGGTTCATTATTTAAGAATTATTTTAACTTTTAAAGCTTTGGCGGACTTTAAAACTATTACACTTTGGACCTTTCTGATTTATAAAATACATTAACTTTTGATATTTACATTAGAGGAATCATTGTCTTCTGCCACAGTTCAAATTAAAACACACCACTAATACTGCTCTCTCTCTCGTCTGGAGCTTTATTGCGTGGCAGTAAAAACTTATTTTTAACTTTTGGCAGCATTAATCGCATTCATTCAGGCCTATACATGGGCTTAAGTAAGCACAGCAACTTTGAGCTTTAAATTTTGATAGAACAGTGGCAGTATAACGTCCCCGTAAGTGCATATCAGGCCTTTTGTAGAGCAAAATTTTGTATTTTGGTCTAGACAACCCAAAATGTGATGTCTACATATGTGGACGCCAGTTCCTGTGAGGTTAAAACACTACATTTGAGTTCCAATCATTTTTAATGCCACACAAAATTGAGCTGCTGCTCAAAGTTTGGCATACAGCGGAAATGATTTCCCACGTCACAGTGGGAACCTAAAAGGTTTACCTGATAGTATTAGCTTCATGGGACTATTTATCAAAATCTTTTCAGTCTTATACAACTAGACATTTCATCTTCATGTGTTCCTGATCTTTACAGCTTAGTAACGGTCCTGTTGTGGGATCTCGTAAACGCCCGTCAGAGGGGAACTATGAGAAGGAGAAGGAGCATTGCATCGCCCTGTTTGACCAGTGGTCGGAGGCCGAGCAGGTGGAGTTTGTTGAGCGCCTGATTTCCCGTATGTGCCACTACCAGCACGGCCACATCAATTCCTACCTCAAACCAATGCTGCAGAGGGATTTCATTACTGCGCTGCCAGGTACAAACTGTTTGTTACCCACAGGCTTAGCATTGAGTACATCTTCCCTAACTTAACAACTTAATTTATTGTCTTTGGAAAAATTATGAAAAAATGAGCTCTGGGCACAGATAAACTAATGAGGTGAGATAATGTTGCTGCTTGCACTTAGTCACCTCTTTCTTTTCCCCCTCTGTCCAGCCCAAGGCTTGGATCACATAGCGGAGAACATCCTGTCTTTCCTGGATGCACGCTCGCTGTGTGCGGCAGAGCTGGTATGTAAGGAGTGGCAGAGGGTCATCTCTGAGGGTATGCTTTGGAAGAAGCTTATTGAACGCATGGTCCGAACTGATCCGCTATGGAAAGGCCTGTCTGAGAGACACCAGTGGTAAGAATGCATGCAGGCATGAAAATGTGATTGTTATGTGTATTGAAAGAAATCTGTTTAGAATATAAGTAAAATATTTCAAAAGGTTAATTTTACGTAAAGTAAAGCCTGAGGATGAAGTCAAAGTTATTCTTGGTTGGGCTTTAGTGTCTTCTTCGCGTGCAGAAGTTCCCACTGCACAAAACAGAGTGTCATTCTTATCTTTTGTTTTTTTTTCCCTCAGGGAGAAATATCTGTTCAAGAACCGCACCTCAGAAATCCCACCCAACTCCTACTATCACTCTCTCTATCCCAAGATCATTCAAGATATAGAGGTAAGACATAACGCTTAGTGGGATTACATTTTTAATCAGTTTTTATTATTACACCAGATATGATTTGTCATCATGATTTAAAAAAAAAAAAAACTGGACTTAAGTAGGCAAACCATTTATAGGCTTAACTGTATACGTTTGAAAGTAACAAAATTCGTCACTGTGCTTCTCATGGATTATTTTGGATTCAGCAAACAGCAATATTTTATTTGAATAATTATCCTCTCAAATTATTAAACACTAAAGTTTTATTTTCACTTTCACATTTTCCTACACTTGTATAAATACTTCTTAATTATGAGTAGTGAATGAAAAGATGATTATTGTTTTGGTGTTAAATTATCACAATTATGCTGAAACTACTTCCTAGCCTGGTAGATGTTCCATCTGTTACCGTCCTCTTTGCTTCTCTTTCCCTCTAGACTATTGAGGCTAATTGGCGATGTGGCAGACACAACTTGCAGAGGATTCAGTGTCGCTCAGAAAACAGTAAAGGGGTTTACTGTCTTCAGTATGATGATGACAAGATCATTAGTGGCCTTAGGGACAATTCCATCAAGGTAAGCTGGACTTGGTTATGAATAAACTGATTCAGAATTCTTCCTATAAGTAAGGAAATTACCAAGATGGTGCAAAGTAATAGTTGTAATAGCAATGCATGCAAGGATCATAGTGAATTACACATTTACACTTTTTAGAACACGATGTGTTTCGGAGCATTTTTTTTCCCCAGCATCTGAAGGAGTAAACATGCTGTAGGCATGTGAATGTCTGTTCTGCTGGCATAAAATTGACATGCAGTAATTAATAATGATCCCATTTTGTTTAAACACCAGCAGCAGAGATGGGGAAAAAATTGTTGGCTCTATATGTGTGCGTGCATGAATGAATTACATTTTTTTTCAGGGGGGTGTGGTGGGGGCTCTTAATGGTCTACCATCGTATTGTGTGTGGTATTGGTCTGAACCAGTAGAGAGTGAGACAGAGAGCAAGTGAATTATAGGAAAAAAGGGCCCGGCTCCAGACCTGCTGTGTTCCACTTGTCTGTCTGCCTGTGAGGGGCCTGCTAAAAGATGAGCATGAAGAGAAGGGGTGGATATAGGGAGGAGAAGAGCAGATTTGTCAGCTTATTGTTATGTAGGAGGCTGACGCACAGCAAGGGAACGGCTGAATGGCTCTTATGTACATGTAGAGCTCAGTGCAGCAGTAGGGAAATGGGCCATGAACAGTGCATGAATGCTGCTGTGAGACTGGGCCATTCTTAGCATGACCCAGATCTGCATTCTGTTAAAAAACATTTATTCTTTCTTTGTCTAAATCTTTCTGTGCTTCACTCATATCTCTTCAATTTTCTTCTGCTCCTTTTAGATCTGGGATAAACAGACTCTGGAGTGTCTGAAGATACTGACCGGTCACACAGGCTCAGTATTGTGTCTCCAGTATGATGAGAGGGTCATCGTGACCGGGTCTTCTGACTCAACTGTCAGGTACGGCGCATCTTTTTCCAAAAATAACGCAGGTTATTTTTTGGAGTAGGTCAAAGCTATGTCAGCAAGATGAACAAATGGCTCACGTTACTGAAGAGAAAGTTGTGAAAGTCTGAATAAAGCAGAGTATGAATACATCGTATCGCTACTTTACTTCTGCTACATTTTCATTTTCAACACGCATAACTTTGTTTAACATTTAAAAACTGTCTCAAAATGCAGGCAAGTATCTGGAAATGACATATTTACAATCCCCTGACATGGATATCTATGTAGATAATTGGAAACCATTCATGGTTCAAAGCCATAGCACATCCTGTGTGGTACAGTACATTCTCCCTGCATTTTCTTTTAGATTGGTTAGTGATGCATCCAAAGTAAAGTTCAAAGTTGAAGAACATGACCTAGAACTTGGACTTTTTCAAACCAAGAGCTCAAATTCTGTTAGAAAGAAAAAGTAACCCCTCAGAATCCTTTACACTGTTCTCCCATCCACACATCCGTTTATGCTATGAGCTTGAAATGCTTGTCTCATATCCACACTTACAGCCAGGTTAATATTGCCAGCTAACCTAACTCGCATGTCTTTGGACTGTAAGAGGAAATGAGAGCACCTGGAGATTATTAGTAGTCTTTTTTTCTTCTTTAACATTTGACATCATTTAGTAATATGTTTGCATGCATAATGTATGCTTGTTTCACAGCCAGTCATGACCAAAATAGTTACTGATGCCTGTTGTGAAGCTGCCAGTTTAGAATATGTTCCCGCCTATCCTGTTGCAATGTATTGTGCATTTAAAAAGTTGAATATATAAACTTTAATTCATTTTGATAGAATATATGTTAGATTTACTGTCATTATCCTTATCCTGTGTATGTTTGGTCGGAAGGTTCCTTTATAAGTGCGCATGCGCCAACTAGCATAATTTCCTTCGGGATTAATAAAGTATATCTCATCTCATTACTGGAGATGGTTAAATGTGTTTCATTGCAGATATTGAAAGTCTTGGCTTGTGATGTATAGGTTGACTCTTGTTTGGCTACTGCACACAGAAGCTCAACATTATTTCTCTTGTTACTTCACACTTCAGGCATACTCACTGGGCAGTATCCAAGGAAAATGTGACTTCACTTCCTTAGCAACAGTTTGACAGGCACTTTGTTTGTGGGTTTGGTTGTCAGCTTTTCCAGAGTGTTGTGCGTTTCACTGTTAGCGTGTTAGTGCAGCTCTGTGCGTACATGTGTGAAGAGTGAGATACTCTCTATTACACATCTAGAAAACAAATTTAAAACCTCTTGTGTCTCTATTGTTTTTCATTTTCCTTTGTTTTACTTCCATGTCCTTTCCATCTCCTTTTTGACCTCTCTTCCTGTTGCCCCATCTCATTTTTCTTTCCTTCGATAATTTTCCACTTTGTCATTTCTTCTTTCTTTGTTTTTACACCCCATCCCTTGCCGTGGCTGTTTTTCTTTCTTGCCATGTTCTGTTTTCTTCCTCTTTCTGTCACCTTTGCCTTTGACATTCGACTCTACTGACATCTCCCTCCACTCTGCAGGGTGTGGGAGGTAACGACGGGTGAGGTGCTGAACACACTGATCCACCACAATGAGGCAGTTCTTCATCTGCGTTTTGCAAATGGGTTGATGGTCACCTGCTCCAAGGACCGTTCGATCGCAGTCTGGGACATGGCCTCACCTACTGACATCAGTCTACGCCGCGTCCTGGTGGGACATCGGGCTGCCGTCAATGTGGTTGACTTTGACGACAAATACATTGTGTCTGCCTCAGGGGACCGCACTATAAAGGTGACAACAGTTAGAGAAATGTTCCTTTAGAAATTATTTCATTTTTTTTTTCCAGAAATATTATCTCAGATAAAATTTTGATTAATTTGATGGCAATTTTCCTTTTGTTATCTGTACAACAGATGTTCATGATTAAAAAAAAAAACAAACAACCTCTGACTAAAAAGTTGCATCTCTAAATATTGCTACAAACTTCCTGTATTGTCCTCTGTGTAGGTATGGAGCACCAGCACCTGTGAGTTTGTTCGTACTCTAAACGGTCACAAGCGGGGAATTGCCTGCCTACAGTACAGAGATCGTTTGGTGGTCAGCGGCTCATCTGACAACACAATTCGGTATGTGTGTGTGAAATTCATGGCCAAACTAGCAAACATATATCCTCTAATTTAAAAGCTGGTAGTCAATTAAAACCGGTCTTTGTTAGCGGATGAAGTCATGCTACGTAATACAGGCAAGCAAAAAAGCAAAATAGTTGTGTATTATGTATTATATCTGTCAATGTTTCACTATTAAACAACTTTTAAATGGGGCAAGAATACATAGCTGAGTTTATGATTGATTGAATATGCAAAAAAAAAATCTGATATGTTTGTTCAGTTATGTTTACATCTTCTTTTATTTGCATTGATGATCACATGACATTATGAGTGCAGTGGCAGCCAGCCTAAAGGGTTTGCTTGCTTATGCTCAGTTTTGGCAACAGATATGTGGTTACATTCTGTGAGCAACCATCCTTATTATTGTCGTCATTATTGTTATTATTATTATTCTCCTGTTTGATGAATCCCTGCATAACTACAAACTGACTGCAGTTGAAAAATCTTTTGTTATTTTGATACATTATAGATTTTCAGTAGAATTTGTTTCCAAAGCTCGGTGACAAAAATGTGTTGCATTTCTATTTCTTAACTTGCAGTTTTCACAGGTGAGGATTTTATGTGAAGGTGCAGCGAAAGGAAATATGCTGGCATCAGCAGTGACATAATACACATTAATAATACACGGCAGACACACTAGGGCAAATGGATAAATATTGAATAACTTTCATCTTAGCAGCCACAGTATTTGGCGACTGGATTGTGCCTTCATGACTGACATAAACATAAGGTGTTGCACAAGGTGTTGTAATATTTTTAACTGTGTTTTTTTTTTTTTTAATTTCTTTTTCTCTCAACAAGTGAGCTGAAAGTTTAAATGTTCCACTTTGACTTGTCAATGTTTGGAATGATATTTTGGCACAGATTGCTGTGTAAACACTGCAGGGTCTGGACCTTGTGTTTGTTTATTGGGGCTTTTCTTTCTGCAGGTTATGGGACATAGAGTGCGGGGCATGTTTGCGAGTGTTGGAAGGTCATGAGGAGTTGGTGCGCTGCATTCGCTTTGACAACAAAAGGATTGTCAGCGGCGCCTACGATGGGTAAGTCCTGTAAATACAATTTTGTGCACAGTCTTTTGTTTTGGGTTTGTTTTGTGACATTTTGATTTGCCGTGCAGCAAAATTAAGGTATGGGATCTGCAGGCAGCCCTGGACCCACGAGCCCCAGCCAGCACATTATGTCTGCGCACTCTAGTGGTAAGTAAAAGCGATTTAGCATTTTCCCCGAGTCTGTCTAATAAAGTGAGTTCAGCTTCTCTGAAAGAAATGTGGATGTTTGCATCCCAAATGATGTCTGACATTCTTATTAAAAATTGTGAAATTGAATTTTAATTTTTAAAGTTTTAACTACCAGTAAATGTCACTGTTTGTGCACATTTATTGATATTCAATGTAATCACCACCCAGATATTAGTTTGTACATTTACTTAACATAAAACATAAAATGAATGTGCTTGAAAATGACTGTCTACTAAATCGTATTGCTTGTTATTAAACAATTTTTTTGTGTGTGTATATAAAGGGTACTGGGCGTTGATGATTCACTACATATTAACTGTGTGACTCTGGTGGTAAACCGTTGTTTGAACTTGTACTCGGGTCTTTTTAATTTATGGAAAATAGTAATGTTATTAATAATCTAGCTCTATGCGCTGGTTATGTTGCCATAATTTCCTAATTTGTTGCATTTTCAGGAGCACTCTGGTCGCGTGTTCCGTCTGCAGTTTGATGAGTTTCAGATCATCAGCAGTTCTCACGACGACACCATTCTGATCTGGGACTTCCTGAACGTCTCAACCAACGGCCAGTCAGAGGGACGGTCTCCTTCCCGTACCTACACATATATTTCTAGATAGCAGGTAGAATACACCTGGCTCTTTTAAAACCTTTTTATAAAAATTCCGCATTCTGTCTTGACCCTTGTGGAGCGGACCCACCTGTGTGACACTTTTGCTTTCTCGCCCAGGTGTCACCATCAACCGTACCCTTTCTTGGAGGAACCCAGGGCTGATTGGTTGATGGGTGTGTCCGTCATGGAAAGGAGCCCATCTCTTCTCGTTCCTCCTTGTCATCTCTCTGTCCATCTCCCACCAAGAACCCCACCACCTCCTCCTCTCTGCCCGTTCTGACAGACTCTAAGCTTGTGCCCATCGCCTGCCAGTAAAGTGACATACACACACAGGTCAATACTGATGAGGATTCCCTACTACAAAACCAATGCAGTGCTCCCAAGAAGCTCACCTTCTACTACTAATTTATGTTTTGTAAAGTACACTAATGACAGTATTAACTTAGACCTTATAAGTCACAAGCTCCCCATTTTTGTCCCCTTGATACAAACTTAAAGCAGCTTCTGCTCCTCAGTTTTCAGTCCCAGCCAACACTGGTTTCCACTGATATGGAATCGCTTTAGATATATATTTATAAATATATATATTACATAGACACAAACAGGCACACACACACACAGTGGCACAGTTGGACAGAGGATGACCGGAGCTGTGATGCGGGAGACAGAGACTCTTTACTCAGCTCTAGGAAAGAAGGGAAGGATGGGAGCTGGAGGGAGTGAATGAGGGCGAAGTGTTTGGGATTGCGTCCCTTCCTCCCTCTCACTCTCTCTTATGTCTCTCTCTCTCCACCCAGCCCACCCCTTCCACGCTCCCTCTCCCCCAACCTCCAGAGATACACACTCGTTTGGAATTTTGGGGTGCGCACGCATACACACTCAAAGTTTGCAAAAGGGTGTATGTGGACGTGAAATGGCAGAACGGAGCATAAGCGTCACAGACATGCATGTGAGGGTGCCTTGGATACAGCATCCCGGTACACCTATGCTTTTTTTTTTTTTTTTTTTTTTTTCTTCCTTTCTTTTTTTTTTTTTTTTTTTTTTTTTTTTTTTTTTTTTTTTTTTTT
>VUQR01023035.1:0-16536 GCA_015108515.1 Hemichromis elongatus | reverse complement strand
TATTCACATTTGTACATTTGTATTTTTGTTCATTCCTCTTGCTGTTATTTAATTTTACAAAAAAAAAAGAAAGAAAGAAAGAAAAAAGAAAAAGGAAAAGTAGCACTTCTAAAGACCAAAGTTTAAGACTATCACATACAGTATAGGCAGCATAGAAGAGGAAAGTTGGTTGAATAGTCTATTTTACAGTAGGTCACTTGAATAAGAGAGAGAAAGAAGTCTGTGATTGTCAGTCCCTCCTCGTCTGAGGTGTCTGGTCATACAGCAGTTGTTGTTTTTCCCTTTATTTTTTTATCATCTCCCCTTTGCTGAAATCTCTGTGATGTGAGGCATCAACGCGAAGACACAGAGTCGATCTTTGCTGACCAGTCTTCATCCTAGCAAACACCTTTCTCACAGCCTCTTCCTCTCACAGCAACTATCAAAACATCACCGCTGTCCAACTTGACACAGTTCATTACTTTGTTAAAAAAAGAAAGAAAAGCAAACACAGCAGGTGCGTGCACACGCGGTGCAGCCAGCTGAGCTTGTTTCTTCGACGTAGGCTACTCTTTTGACACCAGAGGCGTTCCCATACGCGCTGCATTGGTTTCTCACAGTTTGTTTTTTTGTTTTTTTTCCCAGCTCACACACAGGCCCTCGCACATCGTGCCCTCTGTTATTGCACAGAGTTATTGTGTGGCAAGTTTTTGAACGTGTTTTCGAGTGTGCTCACTCAGTGCAAACTCTACTTGACTGTACAGCAGGGATGGATTCTGAGAGCCTTGTTAGTGCGTACTGTTAATGCTTCTTCCATTAAACCTCACACTTAGCGCTGACAGGTGACAATAATTTCTCAATATGTCAAGCTAAATCTAGAAAAGTGACGGACTGATGAAACATCCATCCCTGTTGTGCAGCGGGCTGCACGAAGAGGACAGGCATAGTAACTGTTTAGAGGGAGCCTGACATAAAAAATACATATACACTCAAGATTATCTTAACATTTGCTAAAATGTAATCAACTAATCCAGTGTTCAACTTCAGTCAAGTTGTAGTTGCAAAAGGCAACCTCAGTTATAGAAAGAAATGTACAAAATGCTTCTTAATTTATAAATAATAATACTAGAAATCAATCAAATCAACATTTTCAAAATCCACAAACACCAATACCATCAAGTGCTGTTGTTAATAAACAATAAGACATCGAATTTAAAATGGCTGTAAGTGAAACCGCAGTGATTATGACTGTTTTTTTTTTAACCTCATATATCTGTAAAGGATAAATATGCCCCAGTAAAATGCAAAAAAACAAACACAGAATGTGTCTCTTTGCATGCACGAGATGCTGTATATACAGTGCGTCTGTAAGCTTCCAGATATGTGAGCTGTACTGTAAGTGAGTGAAGTGGTTCTCAATAACGGGGATGTGTGGTACATTATTGAGTTTATTTTCGGTTTAAGCTGTTGGTGGACTGCCAGTAAATTGTGTGCGGGGAAGTGTGCGAGTCTGTGTGTGTGTAAAATGTGGTTGAGGGCAGCTGTAGGAATGTGAGGAGAGCGTGAAGTTGAAGTTGTGGCTTACAGAACATCTGCAGGCTACAGTAATGAGGGATGTTCGCGCTCACCTTCTCCCTGGGGACATTTACACCTCTCTTTCCGCCACACTCTCCCTCCACCTTTCCGCTCAAATATCTCCTCTTCCTCCTTCATCTTTCTCCACATGACCCATCCGTACTGTCGCGCTCCCATCGTCTTCTCCTTTCTACCCCATTGCTTCCGAACTGAACTCTCTCCCTTCCACTCCATTTCTTCCCACCATGCGTTATTACCTCTTCTCCTATTTCTCCCCGCCACTGCTCCTTATTCCGGGCCCCTCACTTTTGTTTTCTTCTCCTTCACCTCTTCTATCCTCCCCATCCTTCCACCCTTCCTTCTCGGCCATAAAACAATAAGTCTTGAATGTCTGTGAGGAGACTGTGCTAATGGAGCCCATTAGGCTGTAATGAAATATACATTACACCATTACAGAGGACGGGGCCTGGCTAAAGCACTGCACCGCTCAAATAATAAAACATGCACAATTCAATTTCCTTCTCGGACAGTTTTGAGTGACTTTCAGTGTGTGTGTGTGTGTGAGTGTGTGCGGGTGTAGAGATGGAACGATGACGGGATAAAGTATACACTGTGTGTGTGTTCTCGTGTGCATCCCCTGTAGCGCAGATGTGGTTTTCAAGGATGTCTGAGTGCTGAGAGCTTTGATGATTTAATATGGGTTGACCAAACGAACCACACCTTCTACAATGCCGCCACCCACACATCTGACCGTGATCTGACCACTCAAACCCCGAGCCTCCCCAGGCAACCTTTACGCCTCCCTCCTCAACGCCGTGATCTCGCGATTGTTGGACAGCTGTGGACAAATGAGTCAATTGACCTCTGACACGAGCGTTTGACATCACAAGGTGAAGCATCTGTCACTTTAGGGGGTTGGGGGAGTAGTCCTCATGTTACCCTGTGCTGTATGACAGTGCAGTACAGGCCTGAGTAAAACAACAGAACAAGAGCGGTTAATGAGCAGATAATGTAGATCAGACACTTTTTTTTTTTACATTTCTATTACTCACAATAAATATCGCATAATTCCTCAACATACTCCTAAATTACAGCAGTTCAGTTCAGCCTCAGCTGCCGCTGTTTTGTTTTTTTGCATCGGCAAAATTGGCCGACCAGAAATGATCTTTTCATCACATCTGCTAATTTTGTGTGACAAGAAAGCAGATTCTGTTTACTCTGTTTTTGTCATTCATTATTTGGTTACACACGATTTACTGTATGTGTACCAACGTGTTAATCATTGCCTGTGTGTTGTTGGATGAATGCAGACATTAATACTGATATGCATTTCTGAGAGACAGACAAAAAGACAGACAAACCGACAGGGTGAGAGGGGAAACACAGTGTCTTTATGGCTCGACATCTCTCAGAGCCATTTCCTTTGCCAGTCTCATATTTACATGCAAAAGATCGAAGCTTCCGGAAATCCTCCCCTCGCCACGTCTCCTCGAAATTTCCAGATGTTCAAACGAGTCCCGTTGTCCAACAGGCAGCAGGGAATGAGTCATTTAATAGTCCTTTAAATTAGGTTTCATCAGTTTAGCCCCAGTCAGTTTAAAGCATTTGAAAATAAGTGAGATGCTGTTGTTTTTTGTTTTTTTTTGTTGTTGTTTTTCTTTTTACTCCAAAGTTAAATTACTCTTAAATGTCTCTTCGGGAAGGAAGGGGAAGGGAAATGCATAAAGGAGAGGACATCGGCAGGGAAGAAAGAGGCGATCGGGGATCAGTTGAGGAATTTTTTGATTGCCTTTGAGAGTTTAATGATAGCTTCACATCCTGTACAGCG
Source organism: Hemichromis elongatus (assembly GCA_015108515.1). NCBI lineage: Eukaryota > Metazoa > Chordata > Actinopteri > Cichliformes > Cichlidae > Hemichromis > Hemichromis elongatus. Next base: position 13,154 of record VUQR01023035.1, on the reverse strand, counting down.
GCACCTTGCACACACGCGCACCTGCGCGAGCTTCGTACGCTGCAGCACGCACACACATGCACGCAACCACAAATATGCATTCACGTTCACATTCAGCGACCATTCCCACATAAATGCACACACGTCGCATACACACATCTAGAACCCTTCTTCGGCCTCCTTCTGCATTCAGCCCAGTATATCCAGGTATACAGGCGAGGCCTTGGCCAGGTTGAGGAGCAGACTGTGGATTTCTTTAATGTTGAGACGCATGTGTGGCTCTCTCTGCCAGCAGCCCAGCATTAGGTCATACACTTCTTTAGGACAGGTCCTAGGGCGCTGCAGCACCCTGCCCTGGGTTATACACTCTATCACCTACAGAGCGAAAGAAAGACAGGCATCAAGTTTATTGTGAGAAGAAGCCTTGTCCTATTTGGATAGAACAAAGCAGAAAAATAAATTCAGTGTTCAAACTCCAGTTAAGATGATGGAGCATCTGCTCTGAGAAGTGAAAATGTCACAGTGAATAAATTATTTATTGAACTCGAGAAATAATATGCCAGCGAAGTCTTCAAGACAAAGTCTGCAATTTCTCTACACCAGCGTGAGGGAAAAGTCACCACCAGTACAGATTAACTGCATGCATGTGTAAAAAGATACACCTTGCTTTTACCTTCAGAAATGTTTGAATTGTTCATGGCACAGATTCAACGAGGTGCTGTAAATATTCCTCAAAGATTGATGACAGCGTCACACAGTTTATTTCTCAGCTGCACAGCCATGAAGTGAATCTGCTGTTATAACACATTTCAAAGTTGCTCTATTGGATTGCGATCTGGTAACCGTGGACACCAGGAGTACAATGAACTCACTGTGGAGTTCAAGGAAGCAGTTTGAGATGATCTGAGCTTTATGACACGATGTGTTATCTGCTGGGAGCACCTGGCAGAAGATTGGCACGTTGTGATCTTAAAAGGACGGACAGGCTCAGCAACAATACTCAGACTGTGGCGTTTATACGTTATTAAAGTGGTATTAAGGCGCCGAAAGTGTGCCAACAAATTATCCTCTACACCCTTACCTGACAAGCAGCAGCCTAAATCATTGATACAAAGGATATATCCATGCTTTCATGTAGTTTGCATGAAATCAAGCTTCATTAGACCAGGCAGCATTTTTCCAATCTTGAATTGTCCAATTTTAGTGAGTCTGTGTGCATTGTAGCCTCAGTTTCCTGCTCTTAGCTGACACACCCTGTGTGCCGCTATAGTCCGTCTGTTTCACGGTTCAGTGTGTTGTGTTGTGTGAGGTCTCTTCGCACTGCATACTTTAGTTGTAATTAGCATTCTGGCCATTCTGCTCCAACCTTTGGCATTAATGGTGCAGACTGGGTTTTCTATCTGATCATGTAGAAAAATTCCAGTAGATCAGCACTTGTAATGCTTAGTTTGAACTTCAGCAAGTCATCTTGACCATGACTACATGCCAAAATGCATTGAGCTGCTGCGACCGACTGGCTGATTAGATATTTACATTAACAAGCCCATAAATAAGTGTACCTAACAAAGTGGCAGGTGATTGTACTATTTGCAGTCAGCACAGGCAGTATTTTCAATTTCTAAAATTACAAAGGACCCAATCAAAACTTCAAATCCTAAAAGATAGTCCTAAAAGTAAAAGATATGTGAGCATCATATTTCATCCACGAGTCGAGTAAGCTGTAATACAGCAGAGGATGGACAGACATAAATGGTAAAAGAAGACATGAGAGGGCTAAAGGTTAATTTTTTGGATGTAACCAGAGTTAAGGGCTCTCCCAGGGTTCATGCTGGTAAGGCTAAGGTTAAGGCGAGGGGGTGAAAGGCTGTGACACTGCTGTGTTTTCTGGAAAATTGATTTGGATTCTGGGTTAGGTTGATTTTCTTTGTGTGAGGGAGTTGCTGTTGTTTCCACAATCTGATTGAATTTGAGCAAGCAGATTGTTTAGGCATTTTAAAATGAATCATTAATACAATTCAGCGTCATTTTATTTTTCCACAGCTTTCTGATCGATGGATTTGTCAATTCTGGGATTGCCATGGGAATTCAAAACATGTGAGTGTTTAAAACAAACTGTGTTATTTAGAGAAAGTCTGTATTAGCATGTGTGGCTTCAAGATACTGACATTTATTTCCAACTTCATTATACAGTAACTAAGAGGAATCAACTGCTACACTACTACTAGACTCTGAGCAAAGCAGAAAAAAAAAAAACAGCCCCGGCAGATTTTTCATCTGGGTTTTGTTTCTCTTCGAGTAGTTTGCTCCATGTCATGAAGTCATTCTTCTTGAGTTTCTGTGAGCGAGCAGATGACGCAGAACAAAACACTCACTGAATGTATACCTTTGAGCAACATGCAAACAAAACTGATCAAATATTTAGTCTTACTTTTACTGAAGGGCTGTTTCATCATATCTCGAGGCTGCAACATCTTGTTCACCATCACTTATTAAAACAACGGTGCTTCCAAGGCAACTTTTACAGAACTTTTGTTACTTTAACTTTAATGCTGGACTTACCAGGACTTGGTGATCACTCAGCAAATTTAAAAACACTGCTAAAAACATGTTAATACTTAAGCCGGGTCGTTAACAAAATTTGACTCAAAAACTTTGTGCACCTGCAGAAGAAACTATTGCATTCATAATAAAAGTTTATATACCTCATTATTGGAGAGCTGGTACCAGGGTTGTTTTCCATAGGTGAAAATCTCCCAGAGAACAACTCCCAGACTCCAAACATCGCTTTCTGTTGTGAACTTCCTGTACATGATGCTTTCAGGAGGCATCCAGCGGATGGGCAGCATGGTATGACCTCCAACCTTTGAAAGAAAACACAGAGAGGCACAGTTACACACATAAAATATCAAGTATGGTAGGATTGTGAAAGCTGAGAAGCATCTTTTATTCTGTTTCCCCACCCTGTATCAAAGAATAAAATGTCTACGTCTTTTTAGAAAATATTTGATATTACCTTCAATTTAAGTTAAAATATACCTATAAATAACTAAATTATATAAAACGTTTTCACCAGATGTAATGACATCGCAGTAGGACACATTTTAGACAGGCTTCTTGTTTGTCAGTGAACATGCTCCGATCCAACTGCATTGTACTCACAACCTGTTGCCCCTAAATGACCTTTACCATCAGCACAAATAAAGTCATCATCCATTTCAAAGACTGGAACAAGATCCTCCTCATAATGCCTATAAAAAGAAAATTTGGTTCCTGGAGCCAGGAGGTTTTTCTCACAAAGTCTAGACCTAAGCAACTCAGCTGCTTCCTTTGGCAGATCTAAATCTTATATTAACTCCTTTAACTCTGGCTGAGTTAATATAGTGATGGATGTTCAGACCTCATCACTAGAATGTCGTAACTCTGGGGATGAAACATCATCAGACTCTTCTCTCTCGTCAGCTAAGCCAGTAAAAATGGGAGATAGTATTTCATCTGAATGTGGTAGAGGTCTCATGTCTGATGGCAGGTTAGTGTAACTGCTAGGTGATTTTATTTTTGAACTTTATCCAAAAATAGCAGTCAGCGTGATTCTGTGGCTTCATCGTCCCACTAGAATACCAAACCCTCTTTCCCTTTAGCGCATGCTCGGGAATTTTCAACACACACCCAGCAAACTGAATGGGGTGCCCTTAGCTTGTCTTCATCACCTGATGTCATACCAAAATAAGCAAAAGATGCCTGCCACTGCATGTCATTGCAGTGCAACAATCAAGAATTGCCATGTCGTGAAGTAAGTAAGATGACACAACACAGCAAAATGAAAAACCAACCCAAAAGAAGTAAAGGACGTGTGGCAGATTTCATACAGCAAATATGATGCAGGACGGTGTTTTCTTTTGTTTCCTTGCTTGAGTGCATTTCACCTGCACATTTCTTACACGCTCACACATTTAAACATGTTTTAATGCCGCGCCACAAACAATTCGCTTCTTCAAAACGCCGCCCGAGGTATTCCATTTGATGGTGTGGCACAGCAAACAGCGTCATCTCCATGACTGTAGCACACTGCTGATTCTTCTCGAGGGTAAACCAGTGAGAAAAAACTGCTTAATATACCCCTAAACAACAACTGCACACATATACAGCTGAGCTTACACAAGGATCACATGGATCAGTTAAACAACCACAGTTAAATTTAGTTATCTGGTGTTTATGAGCATCTGATTTGTGTGTTAATACATGAGTGAAGCAAACAGTTGCTGCAGGCCTGGTAGTGGATAATGTAAGAGAACACCTTTGTTATGAAGAAGTAACCTGTTAACATGTTACACATAGAGTTGCAGGATTATGCATAAAAACCATAAGAGATGTCAGTTATATAATTAATTAAATTGATTAAATTATAATAAATCTTCTTTTAATTCCTCTTCTTTTGCAAAGCATGACTTTCAGGGCCGAAAAAATGGACAAGTGATACCTACAACAGGGCAATAATAAAAGACAATATATATTTAAATCTGAGTCTGCAAAAGAAAAGCGAGATCTGTTAATCACAACTCCAGAAGTTTGCTTGGCTGCAGTAATATCCAACGCTACCTAAGGGTTTGAATTTTCATTTGATCCCAAGCAATTTTTATTTTTTTAGACATTAAAAGTGAGAAAAACAAAAGGAGAAAAAAAAGGACAAATTATTCAGCATCTAAGCAATGAAATCAAATAAATAAGTAACATATCTCAACTGTATATGCTTTTTTTTTTAATAATCACTATCATTAAATTAAACCAATGAGTGAAAACAACTGCATGTAAGTCATAGAATAACAAAATATTTGGGAAAAACTAAGGCTTCAGGTAACTTCTTTGTTTTTACATGTGAAATATATTAAAATTATGATTAACATTTATGACTGATGTCAAATCAACACCACATATTTAAACATTTACTTTCTTTTTTAATGACTTGATTTTTCTTAATAAGCCTGCGATTTAGACAGTCTTACATGGATTTCCAGCCCAACTCCCTCATAAAGTCAGTTCAATAGAATATGCTGCATTTATACCTTTAGCATAATGACCTTAATGTAACCACTCTTTACAGATTGGCACTGCAACTTTGGGAAAGCACTTTTTGAACTGAGTTGCACTAGTTAAATGTGATAGCATGCTATAGTAAAGCTTTAAGCTAATGGGTACATTGGTGACTAAGTAGCATATGCACATTTGTGAGAACAGAAAGCATTTGAGCAACAGCATCACATTTCAGCAAAACCATCCAACATAATGTTTACTTTCACTTGAGTTCCAGAAGCTATAAAAATGTACTGTCTAGGTCCTCCCAACGGGACGTAACTTTTGGTGGCATTGCAAGTAAAAGGATGGTGATCGGCTGTAACGGCTGACTTAGCTTTCAGGGACTTAACATTGTTAAATATACAAACTTTTCATTAATTTCTCAATTGATCAAAAGCAAACCTAACCTGCTGACAATATTTGCCCTTCTTACGGCCCCTCCCCGCTCACTTTAGTCTCCCCTGAACATGAATTTACCGACTGATCTGTGCTCCACGGAAAGCACAATCCATTTTCTAAGGTTTATGTCTATCATTAATGGTTTGGTACCCACACTTGGCCTGTTTCTACGTTAGTCAGGGGGTTATTTAATAGAGTAATAAAATGTGCGCTGTCACACAGATAGCCATCAGGTTTTCTTTTACATCTGAGGAAACATATCTGCCTCCACCTCTGCAGCCCTTGCTCTTCAAACCCAGGCCTTGATTTTTCTCACCGTGATGCTTTTTCCTCCCCCGTTTCTCTGTTTATCATTTACATTTCTCCATCTGCATGCAGTATGCTAAAGCAGAGTAGAAGCAGCTTCACAATGCATAATATGAATATAATATAACAAATGCTTATATTATACACACTCCTACAAAATACTGCAGATTTGAGTCTTTTTCATTTTTTATTACTATCTTGAAGTGTACATCATACAGAATACAGCAGGAGTTTAGTCTAAAACATTAATTGTTTTCTTATTGTAATGCTCAATGTGAGCTCTCCCTTATATTCCTCATAACAGATACTGCATAGTTCATAGTAGCTTCCTAAAACGCTGCTATTATGAAAATTCACAGGTTTATATTTTTATTTCAGTAGTGTTTCACTCTTTGTCTTAAGTGCTCAGTTTAGCTCTTATTCTTTTGGTGCCACATGCCCCAAAGGCCCAGCATGCTTTAATTGTGCAGCTGGCCCCTCAAAAACAAGCAGCTGAGCGATGGTAACAAAAACCTGGAGATGCAAGTATTTGAAGCAGCATAGCAGATTCTCACAGTAGACGCTATGCTACACAATGAGTCATTTTTTAAACTACACGCAATGTTTCTCATTTTACTTCTTTTACTTTTCTCTGTACTGTCAGGAAATGCCGACAAAAGACCAGCTAAGTTCAGGTTACACTACACAGCAGCACAAAGCACATGAAAACACACTAACCACCCAGTTACTACTAGCTGACACATCTAAGTTTCCATAATCTTTGATTAACCCTCAGAATTAGTTTCAACATAACTCTGTTTTCAAAGTTAATTCTAATGCTAGCCACTTTATTCACGCAATGTGCTAATGGCAAAGAGCTTTCCGTTTTTATGAGCGCGATGCTGAAAAAAAATAAATCACTGGATCTTCAGTTTCTTACAGTACAGGAAGACTTGTCTGATATTTTTTGCAGCCAGTGTTGCTGTCATTACTTAACAAACAAATACCTTTCACATAATTTTTAAATAATGCATTATATTACTTGTTTATTCTGCGTATAAAATAATTAGTTACACTATATGTTACACAGTTGTATTTGCTAAAGACACAAAAATGTATGCGTGTAGGTAATCACTCCATTCTCACTACAATGTAGGCAACATGAAGCAAGTTATGTTAGACATGTTGATTGGACAATAAGAAAAATTGGAGGAGAGAGAGAGAAAATAAAAAATGTGTTTATAAAAAAACACATTAAATGCTGAAAAATGCCTCAGTAAATGTGTGTGCGAAGGTGTGTTAATTTCATTGACCAATACTTTTGGTCAACAAGGCAATAAATAAACAAAAACTGATTTATGAGGAAAAAAACTTTAATGAAATCTATCTAAAATTTCGTCAACAAATATAAATCAGACGGAAATATTCTGGAGAGCCGATCATAACTAATTAAGGCAGGATGAGTTGGGAAGTGATCCAGTCAGAAGTAACTTCCTCGATGTGCACATTTGATTTGGGAAAACTAGCTCCTGTGCTCCTTGTTTGTCATGAAACCAAGCCACATTTAATGTCAAAGAAAAAATGATGCTTTTTGACCATGTGGAGCAACTCTCACATGTAAAAAAACAACAAGCTTTTATACTTTATACTTAAGTCAACTAAAATATACTTTTTAATGTAATCCTATGATATTTATTTGAATAAACTAGAGTAATAAAACTTTAAGATGTTTTAGTATGTATGACTAAAACTAAAACTAAATTTGCTGTCAAAATGAACACCGGTGGATGGATCCATCATCCGTCATGGATGCATGGTGAAATCTTAAGCTGGGAAATTTAAGCTCATTTTACATTACATTACATTTTGAGATCATGTTGTGAGCAAATCCAGAACACTAGCTTAATAATTTCTCTTTTCTCACAGTGTACAGTTATGGTGACACTCGCGCTCCACCTTCTGTCACATTCTGTCTGTCACCCAGCATTTTGTTTTCATTTTGTATTGTTGAATTCTTATGTTATTATTGAAGATATGTTTAGTTCTTGTTGTTGCTGGTGCCAGCAGCACATCCAAGGTATGGACATTGAGGCTCTGGACAGCTACAGGTACCTTGGTGTTTATCTGAACAATAAACGGGATTGGACTCATAATTCAGACGCCCTCTACAGGAAAGGGCAGAGCAGGCTGTACCTACTGCGGAGACTCAGGTCTTTTGGAGTGAACGGCCCATTCCTGAAGACCTTCTATGACTCTGTTGCAGATTATTCTATTGTACATATTATTCTATTTTATTCTATTGTATATAGTATTTAATTTTATTTTACTCCATTCTGTACAGTATCTTATTTTTCTATTCCCCTGTCTTCTAATTTCTGCTATAATACTTTGCACTTTGCTGTAACAACACAAATTTCCCACCTGTGGGACTAATAAAGGTTGTCTTGTCTTGTCTTATCATCTTATCTTATCTTATCTTATCTTATCTTATCTTATCTTATCTTGTTATTATTAGTTAGGATTTGAGTTTCCTTGTATCTTGACATTCATTTATGTTAAGTTCATCTGGTTATCTTAAAGCTCCTAAGTTGCTCAGTCTTTAGTCCTTTGTTGTCCGTTCGTGTCATCACTCCTTGGGTTTTAGTCTCCAATGTTTGTTCATGTTGTCAAGTTGGTGTCATGTCTGCGTCCCGTCATGTTTCATGTTTATTTTGAAAATCTTGTTTCCATGTTCTGTGTGTTAGTTTACACTTCCCCTGTGGTGTCATTATGGTCCACTGTGTCAGCTGTTTCCACTTCCCCTAATCTCCCCTGCGTGTATTCAGTCTGTGTGTGTTCTTTCAGTCTTCGTCGAGTCATCTGTGTTACCACCCATCGCGTCTTGTCAAGGTTTTTTTTTTTTATGATTTTTGTTCTGGGCCTGTTCACGTTTCTAGTTTTTGATGTCATAGTCCCTCTCATGTTCCAGTGCAAAATCATGTTCATAGTCGTTCATAGTCTGTCTTAGTGTTCCCAGGTTAGTTTTCACCACGGCCCATGTTGCCTCATTTTGTTTCTTGTAATCAGTTGTAATAAAGGCTCGTTTTCTGTTTAACACTTGGTCATAATAATTTGATAATGAAAACTGGATATCAGAACAACAACTGGATTATAGCGAGCTTAATTAGCAGTGTGATGGCCTGCATGTCCAGACTTGTCTGGAGTATAATCCTGATTTGAATAATGATCTCAGTCCACCTCTGGACATACACGTGAGCTTTCTTTTACTTAGTCACAATACTAATTCTCATAATACTGCACTGACAAAAACCTTCACGCTGTATCCTTTGACTTGCACAACCACAACTATATGTACTGTGTAGGACATTATTGTCTCCAACTGACCGTGGTGTGTTTTCATCGATAACCAAAGTCATTTTCACAAATACCATTCTTATCTGGGTCATGCATTGTTGACTATACCCCTTTGGCACATCTGAAGAGGAGTTTCTCCTCCTCATGTTGAAATTTATTCTGCTGGTTCTAAAATTCTTTGGCAGCACTTTGAATTTGGCAAATCAACATACTGATTTTTTTTTTTTAAAGGGGCTCATTAAATAAATTTAATCCACCATTCGATTGAACTCTGCCCTTAATCGCTCCTTCCAGTAAAGGTTTGAACGTGATCGCCAAGTTCTTTATAGACCTCTGAAGAACAAAGTATCTGTAGTCTTTCTTCAAATTTGTTTAATGTATTATAATATATTTGGATAGTCATCCAGCCCTTTAAGGAGTGACTTCCTGCTTAACTTCCTGTGTTAGAAAATGCATACATATGAGTGTAAAATGCATGTGGGGGTGAGAGAATGAATTTTGGTTTGCAGGCCCGTCACAGACCTCGGTGCATTATGCTCTTCACTGTCACAGCCTTAGTCTGTAGTGCAATAAAAATGAAATGAATGTCCATATCTCTACTCTTTAAAAATATATACAAATATAATTTAAAAAAATGAAAAAAAAATCTAGACTGCTCTTGTTTATTCTGTGGCTTAAAACAAGCTGAATTCAACCTAAAATATTTTTCCCCAGAATTTTTGCCCATTATGCAGATAATTGAGGAACTTCTAAAGTTGTTGTTATTTTTTTTTTTTTTATTCAGTTAATGTTCATCACGGGAACTCAAATGGCAAATTGAAAAGGTGTAGGCTGAGCTTATATAACACCTACCTCCGAAAGTGTATTCAAGTAACAACCAAGCTGTTTTGATTAGTGACTGTAATGTGCTACATGGTGATGTAGATCATTAATAGAGGAAAAAAATTGCCAAGAAGGCATTTTATGAGCAGCGACAACACTAACACAATGTGTTAATAATCTGTTTAGACTGTAAAAAAGCAACAAAAAAGCAATGTCATTTCTAACCAAACACAGCTCTATTTATTATTGCACTTGGAAGACTAACATTAGAATAAATGTACTGAGAACTAACCGACAATTATGCCAACAACATTAAACGAAATGAGAACATAATGGCTCTGTATAATTTCCTACTCATTGGAAACTGTCTCAAACTAATTTTTCTCTGTATATATTTTATTGTTTGTTAGTTTATTTTTTGTTTTTTTTTATTAATAAAAATCATTCATGCGTGTATCAACAAAGGATTTGCAGTTAAGTTGAGCAGCGTTGTTATTACTTGCTTTGTCGGGTAGATTTTTCTGTTCTACTCTATTGATAGTTTTTATATATTTCATTATATCCATTAGTCTTTTTGTGTTATTCATCATGACTGATCATTTCCCCTGATGCTCTAAAATATTAATACAGGACTCTTGAACTGCTGCGCAACATCTCTCCTTTTATATTTATTAACCATGTGTGTATTTGTGTGTGTTCATTGGCGAGACAATGAGGAACAAAGTGAAGGGCAGTCACTTCAAAAGGGCACCAACAGAGCTGAATTAAATGAAAAAAAGAGGAGAAGAAACACATGACAGAGCAGGAAAGGAAAGTCTCAGACTGAGTCTTCCTGTCACTGGGAGGAGGGGTCATCAAATATTAAGAAAGTCATGTTTACAGTGGATCAGTCTGAAGACCAAACATGCTTTCTAAGATTTTTTTTTTTTTAACCTACGCCTAGTTGCTGCATTTCTCTCTGTCATCGGCTCATTCTGTGTTTTGTCTTTGCTGTCAGTGGCTTCGTCATCAGTCTTTGTCTTCTTTCCTGCTCCCTTATCTCTCTCCCCCTCAATCTCTCTCAATCGTTCTCACCTTCCTTCACTGTCTCTAAGCCCGCCTGACTGTCTCCCTCCATCTCTGTCTTATAAATATGCATTATTTCACCTCGACCACTGTCTAAGTGTTCCAGGAAAGCCTCAAAAAGACGAGGAAAAAACACAGCAGAGAGGAGAGATGTGTGTTCTTTGTGATGACCTCCCAGAGGCTGTGGTATCCATGGCAACTGCACGTTAAAAAGAAGGCATTATGGGATTTTAATGTAGGAGGCGCTTATGTGAGTAACCCCGCCCACTCTCTCTAGCACAGAGAACCGTATCATTGTCTGTGCAGTCATGGAAAAAAAACTCAATAATGCCTGTGTCTAAGTACATGTGATGGTACGTGTTTGTTTGCTGGTTCTCTCATGGCCAGCTAAGATACAGTAAAGCCAATAACATATAGGTTTAAGCCACAGTTCAAGTATTTTTGTCATACTGCTCATGTCAAATATAAACCCAGCAGGAAATACGATTGTAGGACTTCTTCAATGCGCAATTGTCAAGTCAAAACATTCCCAAGTGACCACATACTATTGTTTTGTTAGGACAACAATGAGGAAGTAAAAAAGCCTGCAAAAGTCTTTGTTTGGATGAAATTAGTCTCGTTAAGAAGATATCTACATGTGCAAAATCCAAAGTAAAAGGCAACATTTTTGGCATCATAGATTAGATTCGCCAACCCAGATTGAGCAGCTTTGATTGCACACAGGTAAACAAACCATGTGGACAACATCAACACGTGTGCTACTGTATTGTTTGGCTTGTCCGTACTATTGCTGAACTGATACTTTTTTATCACATTGAGAAAAGTAAAAAATAGGTGATAGATGTTGTTTAAATGTTAAAAAATGGGTCACTTTAGCCTACTGCAAAATGGTTGCCAAGCAACATGATAGTGTCATAGTATATCATGCATAATTCAACTTTGGTGGATATAAATGAGATATTATTGTCTTGAAATAAAACAAGGGGATGCTTTAATACTGCATTATAGGAGCTTAAATGCTAAAAAGTGTCACTGTTGCATAGGTGGTCGCTATACAACACAATGACAGTATAGCATCTGATATAGATAAGAACCTCAAGGGACCTTTGTTTCAAATTCTTCCTAGATTATGATCCAGGGGGAGTTTGCAGACGAAGAAACAAACAAAAACAAAGAGTGTGTATTACAGTAACTTTAATAAATAGGCAATTATTGGCTGTTGTCCCCAGAGACTAAGTTAGGTGACGTGATGATCTCGTAAACTTTGTCATCAAGCCATTAATAACATGATCTTTTAACCAGAAGATATGAAGTCTCAGCTTATGCTGCATGCAAACTTTAGATTATTGTTTTTTTGTTTTTACTTGCTTTCAACTTTTGACTTTTCAGTCCCTGTGATGTTGTGATTAGCTCTACACAACTATACAAACAGGACTGGGTTAGCATGTTCTCTTTCACACCATGTTCGAAGGCCCAAAAAAACCCTGTAATTCGTACCATACAGTATGCAAATTAGAGCTCTTTCTTTGTAATAATATTAATATAATAATAATGATACAAGAGGTACAATGAGGCTATGTACATTACCAATACAGTTGAATAATTTGTATTGGATCCTCTCATATAATGGCAGTTTTGTCTGGATGCACATTTGCTTAATCACAGATAACTGTTTCACTGTCACCTCTCCAGGTGCTCAATAAGGTCGGCGCTTGTTTCTGAAGAAAAAAATAAAGCCACTACCCAAAAAACGTACTCAGACATTTGTCAGCTCCGCTTCACTGCTCGTGTTCCTCTACAGGCCGTGTCAGCAGCGTAAAACAGTCAGGCATGAAACCTTAATTTTCTTTCATCCTACACATTTAGCCGTAAAATCAGTTTAGGGGAAAATGAATAAATGTGCTGTAGTGTTTGAAGTGTGCGCGTTCACCCTCCCTGCAAGTCGAGCCCCACCCACGCACCCATACGCCCACACACACACACGCTGAACTAAAAGGCTCAAGGTTTGATTCGAGGCATCCTGTCTGTCTCCTGAAGCGTTGGTCAGGTTCATTGTGTAACAGGGGATTCAATGACGTCATCACAGCCCCTTCAGTCCTACGCCTCTGCATCTATTTCCCTGCACATATACACGCACACACAGGCATGGGGTTGTGGGGGGGGGGGGGGGGGGGGGCTCC